>JANHAD010000384.1:0-18389 GCA_026226035.1 Clarireedia monteithiana
AAAGTTTATTCTTTTAAATAGTTTTAAAATTAATAAGATTTTTCTAAATATCGAGCTTTTCAATTAAGAAATCAATAATATAAAAAAGTATAGTAGTTAATATTAAATTCTTCTTATTAACAATATTAGTAATAGTTGAGATAATTAAGTTTTTAATCTCTTTAGTTTTAAAAGCTTTATTTATTGAATTGTAAATAAGAAAAGCTAAGAAGGAAGTTAAAATATTATAAATTAAGATTAGTTGATTTTAAAGTTTAAACTTAGTTTAAAGCTTAGCTTTAAACTTAACTATCTTCTATTTTAAAGCCTTGAAAGCCTTGGTAATAGCAATGTTAACGAAGATAATCTAAGTCGAATTTTAAGTGATTTTAATAATTTTTAATAATTAAATTATTAGAATAGTAAAGTTTACTAAATAAGTTATTAAAAGAGTTATTAAAAGTATTATAGAAATTTTAGTAGAAGTTTTAATAAAAGTTTTAACTTTAGTTTAAGCTTCGATTTAGTAGATTATATATTCTAAATTATTGATTTAAGAAGCTAATTAGTTAATAACTTTTTTAACTTTTTCGAATTCAATATAATCTTAGAATATTTTAATTAAGTTTAAAATTAAACTTTATTTATTTTAAAAGTTAGTAAGAGTATATATTTTAATTAATAAGTTTTAGACTTCTAAAATAAACTTGTTAGTTAGATTATTAGTAAAGGTTGAGTTAAAAGTAAATTTCAAATTTTTATTAATCTAGTTTATTAAGAATAGATTAGTTCTTTTAAGAAGATAGAGAGGAATAGTATTGAAACTAGTAATATTATTAAAAGTAAGTCTTATAAGAAAGTTTAAATTTAAAATATTAGAAAAGCTAAATAAATTAATATTAGATTGAAATTGTAGTATACTAGATAATAATAACAACAATATAATATTTATAATAGTATTTATAATATCTAATATAATTAAAAAGTTAGATCGAATTATAATAAGAGTTGATAAATAAAGAATTGATTTTATATATAAGTTTGTTTAGATTATATATATAAAGTATTAGTTTGTTAGAATAGAATTAAAATAAGTTTATAATATTTATCTATACTTTCTTAAAAGATATCTTCTTTTAAAAATTCTATTTAAAACTAGAAGCTTTTTTTTATACTTTTTTATTTATTTACTTTCTAAATCTACTTAGTATCTTTATTATCAACTACTTAATATTCTATTATAGACTAATATATATATCTGTTTTTTTAAATTATATAAATAATATTATTATTACTACTATTATATACTATACTTTATAATTTATATATTATTTTATATTACTTTATTAAATCTCTTTTATATAATAAGACTAATTATATTTTACAAACTTTACTATATTTTAATCTTTAGCTAAATAGTATAAAATATAATATTTCTAACTTACTAATTAAAATACTTTTATATAATCTTTCTTTCTAATATATATAATTTATAATTATATATAGAATCGACTTAAGATATATTAGATATATTAAATTAAAGTTAAAAAATACTAAAACTTTTAATAAGAATATTATAATCTTATATTATTATTCTTAAATCTATCTTTATAATAATACTTTTTTAGAATTTATAGAAACTTTTATACTATATCCTTTTATATATATAATAATATTTATTAAACTTTTTATAAATCTTTTATAATTACTCTCTTTCTTTTTATATCTTCTACTAGATTTAAAAAGATATTATTTAATCTATCTCTTTATATTACTATTTCTTTTAACTATTTATAAACTTTTAGCAAAGTATATTTATAAGCTATATATATTATTAAATTCTAAATTCTATTTATAATATTTTAGAAGTATCTTATTAATTTTTATTTATAAAAGTTTTCTTTATAGACTTTATATTCTATTATAAACTTATAAAAGTTAATTCTATTTAGAAGTTTATTAAATATAAATTATTTATCAAACTTTGTACTTTATTATAAACTTAAAAAAGCTAGTATTATTTTAAATTTATTATTTGTATTTTCGATTATTAAATAGTTTTTATCTTTGTTTTACTAATAGTTCTTTATTTTAAACTTGTTATAAACACTTTAACAATATTTAATTATATATATTTTCATTTCTAGTATTACCTCTAATTAGTATATAACTACTACCTAGCTTTAATAACTTTATTTAGCTTTCTAATAATAAAATCGAAGGTTTATAGAATATACTATATATAAATAAAAGTTATTATATCTTTAATTTAACTATTAAGTTTAATACTAGTTTAATATATAATATTAGAATATTTAATATTTAATATTATCTTAATATTATATAATTGAGCTAGTTTAACTTAATATTTTCTTTAATATTATAATTTTAAATTCAGAGTTTTAAAGATATTATTATTATTTTTATTATTATTTCTTTATTCAAAGTTAAATTCTTAATATCTCTTTACTATATATAATATTATATATATTTAAATCTTATATATATACCTAGTCGCTAGCGAGTTAGCTACTAACTAACCTATTATAGTCTTAGACTTATATAGGTTGTAAAAAAAAATAAAAAAAATAAAAAAAATAAAAAAAAAATTATATAATATTAAAACGATATTAAGTATTATTTATTTAAATATCGAATATTAAACTAGTATTAAATATTAATAGTAATAATTTAATAGTTTCAATTTAATTAGTAAGTAATTTAAAAGTTAGGTAATTAGATTAAATAATATTTATAAATATAAATTTCAATCTTATATAAGAATTTAAAAGTAACTTCGATATTAGACTTTATATTTAATAAGAAAGGTAGACTGAAGTAGTATATATTAAAAGCGTTTTTAAACTTGATATAGATATTAATAAGTAGTTAATAGTTAATAAAAAGGTGTTTAAAAATCTTCTTTTTATTATATTTATATTTATTATTATTAGTTAAACTGAGTTAGTATATATAAGTTTTAAAATAGCTATAATCTAATTTAAACTAGTAAAAGATACTAACTATAACTCGCTTAGTTTTAAAGAAGATTATTAGTTTAAATTTAAAAACTAATTTATAAATTAAAATATAATTAATCTCGAAGTTAATATATTTAAATTTAAGTTTAACTTAGTTTAATACTAATTCTTATTTCTAAGTTTTGATTCTTTTAATACTAGCGTCTAAGTAGACGAAGCTAGTTATATAAAAGTTCGATTCTTTACTAGTACTTACTTTTACTAACTTATCTATTATTTCATTTCTATCGATATTATAATAGTTAGGAATCTAAACTAATTTGATATTAGTATTTTTATTAATTATTTAAATATTAGTATTATATATTTTTATTAATTATTTTTAATCTAAGTTATTGTTTAGCAATTAAAGTTTAAATAAAGTAACTTGATTATTATTATAAATTATATATTCTTAGTTTAACTAAACTAGCTAGCTAGTTAATTTAATAACTTAAATAATCCTTTTTAGTTCACTATTATAAACTAGCTAATTTAAATTAATATTCTATTTATATATTTAGATTAACTTTTAATTAGTATTTAAAAAAGTTAATTTAACTTTTATTTTAGTTTTAGTTTATAATTAGAATTTATTAGTATAAAAGAAATACTAATTATTAACTTATATTAATACTAAGTTTTAGTAATCTAATACTTTATTTTCTTTTAATAAACAACTAATTCGGATATTAAAGAGTGTAGTTAAAGTTTAAAGAGGGAATTTAAATAGTTATATTAGTTCTAAACTAGTTATACTAACTAGTAAATATATTAACTATCTAATTTAATTAGTTTGAATTAGCTTTAACTTTAGCTTTAACTTAAGCTTCTTAATCTATAGCAGAATTAACTAATTACTATTTAAACTTATAATATCGTTGTAATTATAATAACTATTATAATAATTTTAATACCTCTTCTAAAAAAGTTTATAAATTAAATAGCTTCTTAAAAGTTTGAAAGATTGAAAAGTATATTAGCGAGTTATAATATTTAAGCGAATATCAAGAAGAACTAATATAACTTTAATATCTATAACTAAAGTAGAACTAGTCTTGAATACTTCTAATATCTTTTAAAAAGCGAGGTTTTGAAAACTTCGAAATTAGCTTTTAAAATTAGTTTATTCTTTATATTAAATCGAGAAGCTGTAGTTTGAGATACTAATAATATAAGCGATATATAGTTAATATACAATGAAAGAGAATAAACTAATCTAAATATTAGTTAGTTGACTAATTCGAAAAAAAGTTAATTTTACTTGATTAATTCGAATTAAGATATAATTCTTATATTTTAATATATTATCGAATTAAATTCTTAATTATCTTACTAGTTTAGAGAAGTATATAACTTGTTAATTTAATAATTTAACTGAATTAGTTATTGAATACTTAGAAAAAAAGTAGATTAACTCGGTTTTTCCAAAGTTAAATTTAATACTATTTGTTATTTCAAAAGTATATAGTTTATTAGCTTCTTTTTCCAAAGTCTTATAATTCTTCTTAAAACTAATCAAGTTAGTAGTTAATATAATATCGTCTATATAACTTCAAATTAAATAGTTAATAGTTAAGAAAAAATTCTTAATATAAATTAAAAATAAAATCGAACTAATCGAGTTACTTTAAAGGATTTTAATATTGATAAGTTTGAAAAACTCAATTTGATTATTAAAAGCTAATTTTAACTATCTAGCTTTTAAAAAGTAGTTAACTTAGATTATAAGATTAAATAGAAGTTTTAGCTTTTTTAAAATAGTAAGTAGTTAGTTTTTAAATATATAATCGAAAGCCTCTTTAATATTAAAGAATAAGATTAATATCTTAAGTTTATTTATATAATCTCCCTTGATTTTATTTGCTAATAAAAGTATTATATTAATTATAGACTTTTTCAATCTATTTCTAATTTAAAAGTTATATAATAAAATATTAATTTTAGTTAAATAGTTTAATCTCTTTATTAATATCCTCTTACTAACTTTCTTAAAATAGTTAAATAATAATATTATTTTATAAGCTTTTGAGATTGAATAATTAAGTTTTTTTAGTTTTTTAAAAATAGTTTTTATTACTTAGTACTAGTAAGTCAAGTAGTAGTTGAAATTGATAAGAAAGTTAAAAACTTTATAAAATAAATTAGGAATAGTTTGATAAACTTTAATAATAATTTCCTAATTAATTTTATTTAATCTCAAAGTTTTTCCTTTAATTTTTATTAAACAAACTCTTTCTAACTTATTAGCGGCTAACTCCGACTAAGTATCAACTTTGTAAGTATTTTAAATAAGACTAATTGAAATTAGAAGTTTTAAGAATAAAGTAGCTTTTAAAATAACTACTTTTTTATCAAAAGTTGATTAGTTTAAAATCGAAGGTAATTATTAACTCAAGTAGCTTTTAATATAGTTAAAAGCTTTGAAAATTAATTTCAAATCTTTAATCTTTAAGAAAGTATTCTAATAACTCTATTTAATATACTTAATAATTGAAAAGTAAAGGTTTCTAATTAAGTTATAACTTTAACTTTAACTTCTTTATTCTCTTAATATTACTTTATATAACTTCTTTAACTTAGAAGTTTACTAAGGTTTAACTTTTAGTTTAGACTTTATTCTCAAAATCGTACTAGTTGCTATTAACTCGATTAGTTGTATTAACTTGAAAAAGATATTTTCAAAATAAGTTATATTCGATATTTCAAACTTTAATCTAATTCTTATAACTTCTAAAAAGTCCTAATTGAGAACTAAGCTCTTTTTAGTTAAGTTAACTAACTTGTTTTTAAATAACTCTTAATCAACCTTCTTAATATTAAAGAATTGAAGTAAGTTTAAATAACTTTGATTTAACTTTAGATTCTTAATTATAAAGAAGATCGAATGATAATCTGAGTTTAAGCTATCTAATACTTGCTAATTATCTATATACCTCGCTACTTTTAAAGTAGTAAGTGTTAAATCTAAAACTGAAGAGTTAGTACTTTAGAAGAAGGTTTTAGCTTTAATTTTATTTAAAAGTTCAAGGTTATTATTTTCAATCTAGTTAACTAATCGGGTTCTAACTTAAATATTGACTACTAAAGAGTTTTACTAAAGATAATAAATATTGAAATCCTTTAAAATAAATAAATTAGATAAGATAACTTTTAGAAATAAACTTCTTTTAATTATTTTAGAACTCTCGCTTTCTTACTAGTTAGTCTTATTATAAATATTAACTATCTTAAGTATATTGATTCTTTAGTTTAATCAGACTATTAATAAATTCGAATCTAAATTATTTAGTACTAGTATCATTCTAATCTCGAGAACTTTTAAAATATATATTAAAGTTTAAAGTTTGAATTCGCAAGTTAATATTAAGAGCTAATTGAAGTTGAAGTAAATTATAAACTAATTTTAAAGGTAGTTCTAGTTCTCAACTATAATCTAAGGCTCTTAAATTATTAATAAATTAATTTTTAACTTAATAGCAAGGTTGAGAACTACTTTAATCTTTAATAAACTTTTATTAAAATTCACTTATAATATTTAAATATCTTAACTATTTATAAACTTTTATTAAATCTCTTTATAACTTTATACACCTTATACAATTTAGAATCGCTAGTATAAAGTAGTAAGTAGTTATAGTATTTTAAAGTTAAGTAAGAATAAACTTTTTTATAAATACTATAAATATTATAAAAATATTAAAAGGTTGAATAAAATTTTATATATAAATTATACTTAGTTTAGTATTAATAAAATTGAGTTATATACTTAAATCCTTAGTACTTAGTATATTAAATTAACTTTATTATATTTAATAATTTCTTAACTTTAATTAATATTTTAATAATATAAACTTAGTTCTTAATATACTTTTCAACTTCTTTATTAGTTTTAAAAGAGACTATTACTAATCCTACTTACTTAGCCGCGCGATTAACTTTTAAAGAAAGTTAATAAGAAGTTCTAATTAGTTTAAAGTTAAAAGAGAAATTAAAAGTTTTTATTTTTTTAAAACTAGTTTTATATTTTCAAAGATATTAAAGTTACTTGTAAAGATTTTATATAATATTACTTTATATTAAAATTTGTCTTTTTAAATAGTTTTGAAATTAATAAAGTTTTTTTAAATATTAAACTTCTTAATTAAAAAGTTTATAATATAAGAAGATATAGTAATTAAAATTAAGTTCTTCTTATTTATAATATTAATAATAATTGAGACTATTAAACTTTTAACCTCTTTAACTTCGAAAACTTTGTTTATTAAGTTGCGAATAAGAAGAGTTGAAAAGAGAGTTAAAATATTATAAATTAAAATTAATCGATTTTAAAGTTTAAACTTAGTTTAAAGCTTAGTTTTAAACTTAACTATCATCTATTTTAAAGTTTTAAAAGTCTTAGTAATAATAATATTAGTGAAAGTAGTTTAGAATAGGTTTTAAGTAATTTTAATAATTTTTAATAATTAAGTTATTAAGATAATAAAAGTTATTAGAAAGGTTATTAAAAGTATAATAAAAGTTTTAATAAAAGTTTTAGTTTTAGTTTAAACTTCGACTTAGTAAATTATATATTCTAAATTATTGATTTGAAAAGCTAGTTAGTTAATTACTTTTTTAATCTTTTTAAATTTAATATAGTTTTTAAAGACTTTAATTAAATTTAAAATTTAAATCTATTTAACTTAAGAATTAGTTATTATATAAATTTTAATTAAAAGGTCTTAAACTTTAAAAATTAGTTTATTTAAAAAGTTGTTAATAATAATCTAAAGAGAGTTAGATTTCAAGACTTTATTAGTCTGATTTAAAATAAAAAGGTTATTTTATTTAAATAAGTAGAAAGAAATTCTATTAAAGTTAATAGTTATATCAAAGATAAATCTTATAAAAAGGTTCGAGTTTAAAATATTAAAAAGGTTAAATAAATCAAGATTTAAGTTAAATCGAAAAGTTGTAAATAATATTAAAAATATAATAATATCTATAATATTATTAATACTTAATATAATTAGTAGGTTAGATCGAATAGTAGTTAATATCGAAGAAATATTAGAATCCGAATAATAATTAATTAGAGTTAAAAAAGTAATTATTTTAAATACTAATAGTAATATATTATTTAATATAATATAATAAAGCTTAAATAAATACTTTTAATTTTTAAATATACTTTTAAAGTTTAATCCTTTTAATTATTTACAATTAAGTAAGTTATATTTAATATTGTTATTTTAATATTATTAATTTAGATAATTAAAAGTGAAAGTCTAGAAATATTAAAAATAGTAGTAATAATAATAATAATAGTATTTTAAGTACTAAGAAGAGTATTAAAATACTTTTAAGTTTATTCGATTTATAAATATATATTGAAGCTAGCTATATCTTTTTATTAATATTTTTTATTGATATTTGATAATTTTTAAATATTTTTATATTTTTATAAGGTTTTTAATAAAAAATTCGAAATATAAAATAAAATATTATAAAATCGATAATGATAATAATATCTTAATAATATTAAATTATATAATAAAGCTGATTACTTTATTAAATTCACTATACTGTAATTAATAAGTATATTAAAGAAATAAGTTGATTTAGATAATAATTCACGATTTTTTAATAAAAGTTTATTAGTTTATTAATATATTTATACTTATTATTATTAATTAAATCGAGTTAATATATATAAGCTTTAAAGTAGTTATAGTTTAACTTGAGCTAGTAAAAGGCGCTAGCTGTAGTTTATTTAATTTTAAAAAAGATTATTAACTTAGATTTAAAAACTAATTTATAAGTTAAGATATAATTAATTTCGAAGTCGATATATTTAAACTTAGATTTAGCTTAGTTTAATATTAATTTCTATTTTTAAATCTTAATTCTTTTAATATTAGCGTTTATATAAACGAAGCTAATTATATAAGAATCTAGTTTTTTACTAATATTTACTTTAATTAGCTTATCTACTATTTTATTCTTATTAATATTATAATAGTTAAGAACTTAAACTAGTTTAATATTAATATTTTTATTGATTATTTAAATATTAATATTATATATCTTTATTAATTACTTTTAATTTAAATTATTATTTAATAACTATAGTTTAAGTAAAACTATCTAATTATTATTATAAACTATATATTTTTAATTTAACTAAGTTAGTTAATTAGCTAATTTAATAATCTAAATAATCTCTTTCAATTCACTATTATAAACTAATTAATTTAAACTAATATTCTATTTATATATTTATACTAGCTTTTAATTAGTATTTAAAAGAACTAATTTAACTTTTATTTTTATCTTAGTTTACAATTAGGATTTATTAGTATAAAAGAAATATTAATTATAAGTTTATATTAACATTGAATTTTAATAGTTTAAAACTTTGTCTTCTTTTAAAAAGCAATTAATCTAGATATTAAAGAGAGTAGTTAAAGTTTAAGAAAGGAATTTAAATAGTTATATTAGTTTTAAGCTAGCTATATCGATTAGTAAGTATATTAAACATCTAATTCGATTAATTTAAATTAGCTTTAACTTTAGCTTTAATTTAAACTTTTTAATTTATAATAAAACTAACTAATTATTATCTAAACTTATAATATCGTTATAATTATAATAATTATTATAATATTCTTAATATTTCTTTTAAAAAAACTTATAAATTAAATAGCTTCTTAAGAGTTTAAAAGATTGAAAAATATATTAGTAGATTATAATATTTAAATGAATATTAAAGGGAATTAGCGTGGCTTTAATATTTATAGTTAAAATAAGACTAGTTTTAAATACTTTTAATATCTTCTAGAAAGTGAGATTTTAAAGATTATAAAGTTGATTATTAAAATTAGCTTACCTTTTATATTAAATTAAGAAGTTGTAATTTAAAATACTAATAATATAAATAATATATAGTTAGTATATAGTGAAGAGAGATAAGTTAGTTTAAATATTAATTAGTTAGTTAATTTAAAGAAAAGCTAATTTTATTTAACTAATTTAAGTTAAGATATAATTCTTATATTTTAGTATATTATTAAACTAAATCTTTAACTACTTTATTAGTTTAGAAAAGTATATAAGTTATTAATTTAATAACTTCATTAAATTAGTTGTTAAATCTTTAAAGAAGTAAATTAGCTTTATTTTCTTTAAATTAAACTTAATACTATTTATTATTTTAAAAGTATATAACTTATTAACCTTTTTTTTCAAAGTCTTATAATTCTTTTTTAAATTAGTTAAACTAGCAGCTAATATAATATTATCTATATAATTTTAGACTAAGTAGTTAATAGTTAAGAAAAGATTTCTAATATAAATTAAAAATAAAATTAAACTAATTAGGCTACTTTAAAGAATTTTAATATTAATAAGTTTGAAAGGTTTAATTTAACTATCAAAAGCTAGTTTTAATTATCTAACTTCTAAGAAGTAGCTAATTTAAATTATAAGATTAAATAGAAATTTTAACTTTTTTAAAATTATAAGTAACTAGTTTTTAGATATATAATTGAAAGCCTTTTTAATATCAAGGAATAAAACTAATATTTTAAACTTATTTATATAATCTCCCTCGATTTTATTTATTAATAAAAATATTATATTAATTGTAGATTTTTTAATTAACTTCTAACTTATAAATTATATAATAAAATATTAGTCTTAGTTAAATAGTCTAATTTCTTTATTAATATCCTTTTACTAACTTTCTTAAAATAGTTTAATAGTAATATTATCTTATAAATTTTAAAAACTAAATAATTAAATTTTTTTAACTTCTTGAAAATAGTTTTTATTACTTAATATTAGTAGGTCGAATAGTAGTTGAAATTGATAAGAAGGTTAAAGACTTTATAAAATAAATTAGAAATAGTTTAATAAACTTTAGTAATAATTTCCTAATTAATTCTATTTAATTTCAAAGTTTTTCCTTTAATTTTTATTAAACAAGCTTTTTCCAGTTTATTAACAATTAGTTTAGATTAAATATCGACTTTATAAGTATTCTAGAAAGGATTAGTTGAAATTGAAGACTTTAAGAATAAAGTAGCTTTTAAAATAATCACTTTTCTATCGAAAGTTAACTAGTTTAAAATTAAAAGTAATTGTTAATTTAAGTAGCTTTTAATATAGTTAAAAGCTTTGAAAATTGATTTCGGATTTTTAATCTTTAAGAAAGTATTCTAATAACTTCTTTTAATATATTTAATAGTTAAGAAATATAAGTTTCTAATTAAATTATAACTTTGACTTTAGTTTCTTTACTTTCTTAGTATAACTTCATATAGCTTTTTTAACTTAAAAGTTTATTATAATTTAACTTTTAACTTAAGCTTTATTCTTGAAATTATATTAGTTGCTACTAACTCAATTAGTTATATTAGTTTAAAAGAGATATTTTTAAAATAAATTATATTTAATATTTCAAAATTTAATCTAATTCTTATAACTTTTAAAAGGTCTTAGTTGAGAACTAGACTTTTCTTAGCTAAATCAACTAGCTTGTTTTTAAATAAATTTTAATTAACTTTCTTAATATTAAAAAACTAAAGAGGATTTAAATAATTTTAAAAACTTAAATTCTTGATTATAAAGAAGATAAATAGATAATTTAAGTTTAAATTATTAAGTACTTACTAATTATTTATATACTTTGCTACTTTTAAAGTAGTAAGTATTAAATTTAAAATTAAAAAGTTAAAGTTTTGAAAGAAAGTTTTAGTTTTAACTTTATTTAAAAATTCAAAGTTATTATCTTCAATCTAATTAATTAATCGAGTTTCAACTTAAGTATTAGCTATTAGGAGGTTTTACTAAAAATAATAAATATTGAAATCCTTTAAAATAAACAAGTTAATTAAAATAACTTTTAGAAATAAGTTTCTTTCAATTGTTTTTAACTTCTTGTTTTCTTACTAATTAGCTTTATTGTAAACGTTGATTATCTTAAATATATTAATTTTATAACTAAGTTGAACTATTAATAAATCTAAATCTAAATTATCTAATATTAATATTACTCTAATCTCAAAAACTTTTAAAGTATATATTAAAGTTCGAGGTTTAAAATTGCAAGTTAATATTAAAAGTTAATTAAAATTAAAATAAGATATAAATCGACTTTAAAAGTAGTTCTAGTTCTCAATTATAATCTAAAGCTTTTGAATTATTAATAAGTCAATTTTTAATTTAATAGTAAATTGAAAAGTTACTTTAATTTCTAATAAACTTTTATTAAAATTTATTTATAATACTTAAATATCTTAATTATTTATAAACTTATATTAAATCTCTTTATAACTTTATATACTTTATATAATTTAGAGTTGTTAATATAAAGTTAAAAGTAATTATAATACTTTAAAACTAAGTAAGAATAAGTTTTTCTACAAATACTATAAATATTATAAGAGTGTTAAAAAGTTGAATAAAGCTTTATATATAAGTTATACTTAGTTTAGTTTTAGTAAAATTAAGTTATATACTTAAATCCTTAGTATTTAGTATATTAAGTTAACTTTATTATATTTAGTAATTTCTTAACTTTAATTAATATTCTAATAATATAAACTTAGTTTCTTATATACTTCTTGATTTCCTTATTAGTTTTAAAAGAGACTATTATTAATCTAACTTACTTAGCTATATAATTAGCTTTTAAAAAGAGTTAATAAAAAGTTCTAATTAATTTAAAATTAAGAAAGAAATTAAAAATCTTAATTTCTTTTAAAACTAATTTTATATTTTCAAAGATATTAAAGTTACTTGTAAAGATTTTATATAATACTACTTTATATTAAGATTTATCTTTTTAAATAATTTTAAAATTAATAAGATTTTTCTAAATATTAAGCTTTTTAATTAAGAAATTAGTAATATAAAGAAGTATAATAATAAGAATTAAATTTTTCTTATTAATAATATTAATAATAATTAAGATAACTAAGTTTTTAATCTCTTTAATTTTAAAAACTTTATTTATTAAATTGTAAATAAAAAGAGTGAAGAAAAAAATTAAAATATTATTAATTAAAATAAATCGATTTTATAATTTAGACTTAGCTTTAAATTTAGTTTTAATTTATATTATCTTCTATTTAAAAGTTTTAAAAGCTTTAGTAATAATAATATTAATAAAGATAGTTTAAATTGAATTTTAAGTGATTTTAATTACTTTTAGTAATTAAATCGTTAAAATAGTAAAAGTTATAAAATAGATTACTAAAAATATAATAGAAGCTTTAATAAAAGTTTTAACTTTAATTTAAACTTCAATTTAATAAATTATATATTCTAAATTATTAATTTAAAAGATTAATTAGTTAGTAATCTTTTTAACTTTTTTAAATTTAGTATAGTTTTTAAAAACTTTAATTAAATCTAAAATTTAAGTTTATTTAACTTAGAAATTAGTTATTATATAAACTTTAATTAAAAGATCTTAAGCTTTAAAAATTAATTTATTTAAAAAGTTATTAATAATAGTTTAAAGAGAGTTAAACTTTAAAACTTTATTAATTCAATTTAATATAAAAGAGTTATTTTATTTTAATAAGTAGAGAGAAATTCTATTAAAGTTAATAACTATATTAAAAGTAAGTTTTATAAAAGAGTTTGAGTTTAAAATATTAAAAAAATTAAATAAGTTGAAATTTAAATTAAATCGAAAGATTATAAATAATATTAAGAATATAATAATATTTATAATATTATTAATATCTAGTATAGCTAGCGAGTTAGATCGAATAGTAGTAAGAGTTGAAAAAGTATAGAAATTTAAAGTTAATTATTAAGTAGAAGTTAAGAAGTTTATTTTGAAACTCGATAATAATATCTTATTATTATATATATAATAAGGTTTAAATAAATATTAATAGTCTTTAAATACTTTTTTAAAACTTAATCCTTTTAATTATTTATAATTAAACAAGTTGTACTTAATATTATATCTTAATATTAATAGTTTAAATAATCAAAGTTAATATTTAAAAATATTAAAAATAGTAATAACAACGATATCTTAAATACTAAAAAGAGTACTAAAGTGTTTTTAGACTTTATCAGTTTATAAATATATATTGAATCTAACTATATCTTTTTATTAATATTTTTATTAATATTTAATATTTTTTCAATATTTTTATATTTTTTAAATATTTTTAATAAAAATTTACAAATATAAAGTAAAAATCTACGAAATCAACAGCGACGATAATATCTTAATAGTATTAAGTTATATAATAAAGCTAATTACTTTATTGAATTTATTATATTATAATTAATAAAAGTACTAAAAGATTAAATCGATTTAAATAAAAATTCGTATTTTTTTTTCAATAATTTATCTTAATTATATATATTTAAAATATTATATATATATTTAGCCGCTAGTAATTTAGCTGCTAACCAACTTACTATAGTCTTAAACTTATATAAGTTATTAAAAAAAAGATTTTATAATAAACTTTTTAATATCTACTAATCAAAACTTAGTTTCTTACTCTTCTCTAATTAGTATTATAATACAGTTAAACCTTTTAATCAATATTACTATTATAAATATTAATATTATAAATATTATTACTTTATTATTACTTTTAATAACCTTTAAATTTTATCTGAATATTAACTTATCTAGCCTTTTAGATACTTTAAACTTAGACTCTCTTATTAAACTCACTTTTAATATTATAATTAGATCTAATAAAATCTTTTTTTTTATTTTTTTTTATTTTTTTTTTACTACTTATATAAGTTTAAAATTATAATAAGTTGATTAGTAACTAACTTGTTAGCAGTTAAGTATATATAAGATTTTAAGTATATATAATATTATATATAATAAAAAGATATTAAAAGTCTAACTCTAGATAAAAAAATAATAATAATAATAATAATAACTTTAAAACTTTGAACTTAAAATTATAATATTAAAAAAAGTATTAAATTAAATTAACTTAAATATATAATATTAAAACGATATTAAATATTATTTATTTAAATATCAAATATTAAGCTAATATTAAATTTTAATAATAATAATTTAATAATTTCAATTTAATTAATAAGTAATTTAAGAGTTAAATAATTAAATTAAATAATACTTTCAAGTATAAATCTTAGTTTCTTTAAAGAATTTAAATATAATTTTAATATTAAGTTTAATATTTAATAAAAGAAGAAAGTTAAAATAATATATATTTAAAAAGTTTTTAAACTTTATTTAAATATTAATAAGTAAGTGATAATTAATAAGAAAGTATTTAAAAATCTTCTTTTTATTATATTTATATTTATTATTATTAATTAAACTAAGTTAATATATATAAGTTTTAATATATTTATAGTTTAATTTAAATTAATAAAAATACTAATTATAATTTATTTAATTTTAAAAAGAATTACTAGTTTAAATCTAAAAGCTAATTTATAAATTAAAATATAATTAGTTTTAAAGTTAGTATATTTAAATTTAAATTTAATTTAGTTTAATATTAATTTTTATTTTTAAATTTTAATTCTCTTAATATTAATATCTAAGTAAACGAAGTTAATTATATAAAAGTTTAATTATTTATTAATATTTATTTTAATTAATTTATTTACTATTTTATTTTTATTAATATTATAATAACTAGAAATTTAAATTAATTTAATATTAGTATTTTTATTAATTATTTAAATATTAACTTTATAAATCTTTATTAATTATTTTTAATTTAAATTATTATTTAGTAATTAAAATTTAAATAAAGTAATTTAATTATTATTATAAATTATATATTTTTATTTTTTTATTTTTTTTAATAACTTATATAAGTTCAAAACTATAATAAGTTAATTAGTAATTAATTTGTTAATAACTAAATATATATATAAATAAAAGTTAAATATATATAATATTATATATAATAAATAATATTAAGAGTTTAACTTTAATAAAGAAAATAATAATAAAATAATAAAAATATTAAAACTTTAAATCTAATTTTTATAATATTAAAGAAAATATTAAGTTAAATAAATTTAATTATATAATATTAAAATAATATTAAGTTTAATATCAGATTTTAAATTAATATTAAATTTAATATTAGATTTAAACTAAGAAAAAGTTATAATAATTTAAGAAATTAATTTAAAAATTAATTAACTAATTAAATAATATATTCTAATTTAAATATTAAAATTCTTTTTATTATTTTATAAATCTTATATAGTTTTAAGTTATTAATATAAAATTAAAAGTAATTAATATACTTTAATATTAAATATAAATAAGTTTTATTATAAATATTATAAATATTATAAAAATATTAAAAAGTTATATATAATTTAATATATAAATTATATTTAACTTGATATTAATAGAATTAAATTATATATTTAAAGTTTTAATATTTAAAATATTAAGTTAATTTAATTATATTTAATAACTTCTCAACTTTAATTAATATTTTAATAATATAAATATAATTTCTTATATATCTATTTATTTCTTTATTAGTTTTAAATAAGATTATTATTAAACTAATTCTTTTAATTACTTAGTTAACTTTTAAAAAGAGTTAATAAAAAGTATTAATTAATTTAAAATTAAAAGTTATATTAAAAGTTTTAAACTCTTTTAAAACTAGTTTTATACTTTTTAAAATATTAAAGTTAATAGTAAAAATCTTATAAAATATTATTTTAAATTAAGATTTATTCTTTTAAATTAATTTAAAGTTAATTAAATTCTTTTAAATATTAAGTTTTTTAATTAAGAAGTTAATTATATAAAAGAAAATAGTTATTAAAATAAAGTTTTTTTATTAGTTATATTAATAATAATTAAAATAACTAGTTTTTTAATTTTTTTAATTTTAAAAGTTTTATTAATTAAATTATAAATAATAAAAATAAAGAAAAATAATAAAATATTATAAATTAAAATAAATCAATTTATAAATTTTAATTTAAATTATTACTTAGATTTAATTTTAATTTAAATTGTTTACTATTTAATATTAACTTTAAAAACTTTAATAATAATAATATTAGTAAATAAAAATTAAGTAAATATAAATTAGATTATTAGAATAGTAAAAATTATTAAAAAAATTATTAAAAACTTAATTATAATAATTTTAATCTTAATTTAAACTTCGACTTTCTAAATAATATATTTAAAATTATTAATTTATAAAACTAATTAGTTAGTTATTTTTTTAACTTTATTGAATTTAATATAATTATAAAATATTTTAATTAAATTAAAAATTTAACTTTGTTTATTATAAAAATTAATTAAAATATAAACTTTAATTAATAAATTTTAAACTTTTAAAATAAGTTTATTAATAAAGTTATTATTAATAATTTAAATAATAATAGATTTCAAGTTTTTATTAATCTTTTTTAAAATAAAGAAATTAATTTATTTAGAAAAATAAAATAGAATTCTACTAAATCTAATTATAATATTAAAAGTAAATTTAATAAGAAAGTTTAAGTTTAAAATATCTAAAAAGCTAAATAAATTAATATTTAAATAAAATTTAAAAGTTATTAAAAGTAATAATAAGATAATAATATTTATAATATTAATATTTATAATATTTAATATAATTAGTAAGTTTAATTAGATTATAATAATAATTAAAGAAATATAAGAAATTAAATTTTAATTAATAAATATTAAAAAGTTTATTTTAGAATTTAATAATAATAAACTATTTATATATATTTTATAAAGTTTAAATAAATATTTTAAGTTTTTAAATATATTTCTAACTTTTAATTCTTTTAATTATTATTAATTTACTAAATTATATTTATTATTAAAGTTTTAATATTAGTAATTTAAATAATTAAAGTTAATATTTAAAAAAGTTAAAATTAATAATAATAATAATATTTTAAAAAAAGAGATTATATTAAAATATAGTTTAAATTATTAAATCTACAAAGTTTTATTAAATTTTAATAAAATTTAATAATAATATTTTTAATAAGTTTTAATACTTATATTAATATTTTTAAAGTTTTAATAAAAATTTATTAATATAAAGTAAAAATCGTAACTTTTAATAATAATAATAATATTTTAATAATATTAAATTATATAATAAAACTAATAACTTTATTAAATTTATTAAATTATAATTAGTTGTTATTAATAAAAATTAGATAAATTTTAATAAAAATATATATGTTTTCAATTCTTATTACTTATAAAATTCTTTTTTATAAATTATATATTCTTAATTTAATTAAATTAATTAACTAATTAATTTAATAACTTAAATAATTCTTTTTAATTTATTATTATAAATTAATTAATTTAAATTAATATTTTATTTATATATTTAAATTAACTTTTAATTAATA
>JANHAD010000385.1:0-18377 GCA_026226035.1 Clarireedia monteithiana
GTTAATTTTATAATTAAATAAAAAATAATTAACTTTATTAATAATAACTTTTTAATTAGATTTAATTAGAATTTCAATAAGATAATATAAAAGAGAGAGAGAAAAAGAGAAAGAGAGATATTATTTTCGTTTATTAAATATTAGATTAAGTCTACTATTTTAATATCTTTTAAAGAGTATAAAGATATATTAAGTTAATTAAATATAGAATATCTATTTAAAAGATATTCTATATATATAGTAAGTTAAGTCTTTATTATAGTTTAAAGCTTTTATTTTTATTAGTTAAGAAAAGGAAGTAAGATTTCTTATTTAATTATAAGATACTTTGTAAATACTTTTAAATTTATAAGTAGATATTATTATTATAGTTTCTTAGAGCTATTATTTATATAGCTAGAGCTACTAGTTATTTACAATCTTAAAAGAGAGAGAAGAGAAAAAGAAGAGGTAAGTAGAAAGAGTGAAAGAAGAAGAAAAAAAGAAAAAGAATTTTGAAAGTTGCTAAGATAAGTAGCTATACTTTTATATTAGTAAAAGTAAATATATAAGTAGAACTCTATTATTTTTAGTAATTTAAAGAAGTGAGCTAGCTTTATAATAAGCTATTATAAGTACTATAGTCTTTTTATCAAGTTATATAGTAGATAAGTAAAGTAAAGCGACTATTTGTTAAAAGTCCGTTGTATTTGTTTATAATAAATAATATACTTTAGTATTTTCAAGTATTTATAAAAGTATTCTAAGTTCGTATTTATATATATAAACTTCTAGTAATATTATATAAAGTCGCTGTATATAGAAAAGAGTAAGAAAGAGAAAGTATTATAAAATTCTTTAATTTTCTACTTATAAGTCTTAATATACTATATTATATTTTTATTAAATTAATATAGAAAATACTTTTAAATTTATTTAATAAAAGCTAATTTAGTATTCTTTTTATATAATACTAGTTAAGTACTAGATATAATAGAGAGAAGAAAGAAAAGAGAATAGAGTTTTTATAAATTAAATAAATAAGTAAATAAATAGATCGTTTATTATTCTAATAAAAGTATATTTATAAGTAGAATTTAGTTACTTTTAATAGCTTAAAGAAGTAAATCAGCTTTGTAGTAAGTTATTATAAATATTATAATCTTTATATCAAGCTTTGTAATTATTATATATTAATATAACTTTATATTTTTTTATAGATCTTTTTATTTATTTTCTTAAATTTCTTTTATATATTCTTATTTTTAATATTTTAAGTCTTGAAAATACTATATAAATTATATTTGTATTAACAAATTCTCTATTAATCTACTTAATATTATATCTTATAATAAGGATTTTTAAGTTAGCTATAATTGATATTAGTATTAGTTTACTACTATATTCTTCTTTTTTATAAAAGAATATTTATATAGTTATAGGATTATAGTTTTTTAATATTAAGAAAGTTTTTTCTTCAACTTTCTATACTTTATTTAGAATAACTTCTATAATTCGAATATTTACTTTTTTTTATTAGAGAATAAAGAAATAATTATTTTAAAGAAATTTCTAAGTTTCCTTGTTTTTCTATATTTTAACAATTATAAAGATTAATATATTGTTTTTCCTCTTAAAACTATCTAGTTGTTTACTAATATAAATTCTATTAAACTTAACTAATTAGTTTATATTAAATATTAACGAAGTAAGATTAACTATATAAATGATTTTTATAATACTCTAAGTATATATAAAAAACTAAAGAAGTTTGATATCTGATTTTAGTCTATTATTTATATAAATATAATCAAGCTTCTTTTTAAAATCTTTTAAAACCTTTAAATATTTTATAAGTTTAATAGAATTAAGTTTTATAAAATATAAATAATATTTAGTTTTAGTAGTTTTTATTACTACTTTACTATAAACTAGCTTAAAGAACTTTTTAGTAAAAATATATTAAATATACTTTTTAGAAAGTTCTTTAATATATTTTTTTATAATAATTGAAATTTCTTTAAATAGTTTAAAAGTAAATAGCTTTAAATACTTCTTAATATTCTTATTTAATATATATATAAAGTAGTTATATAGATTGTAACTAGTTATCAAGTCTTTATTCAACTATATTATATTACTAATATTTTTTCTAAATTTAATTCTAGATAATATAATTAATAAAGGTATTATAAATCTAATAAAGTTTGATTTAGTTGTTAATATATCTTTGATATTAAGATTATTATAATTTACTTTTATATATTTAATTATATTAATACTAATTATAATATTACTATATTAATCTGTACTACCGATTTATATAATTATATTTATTTTATTATATATATACTACTAGTTTTAAATTTATAGTAATAAGTAAGTAAATATTATATAAGATATATTATTACTTTTAGATATTTTATTCTTTATACTAAATATATATTAAAGATAATTTAAAATTATAAAGAAGTATACTTATATATTTTTTAATATTATTATATTTATCTTTATATCTAAACTAAATATTTAAAGAAATTCTATTATCGATAGTTTATTTATCTATATATAATTATTTAATAACCTTTATTTCTATATTTACTTTTAGTTATAATTGTATTTTCTACTTAGTTTCTTAATATTAACTTATATATCCTTTATTTAATAATATATTCTATATATATTTTCGTTCTTAATAGTATTAAGTAGTTTTTCTTAAATAGTAAGATAATCAGTTAAATTACTTATTTTTATAATCGCTTCTTTAAGTAAAGTAATTATATAGTAGTTATATAAGTATATTTAGAAGATTACTATAAATAATAATAAATACTTAATATATAATAAAGATATAATAAGATCTATATTAATATAGATACTAAAACGATATTCGATTATAAGTTTTTTAAGACTTTCTTAAATATTGGATATAATATTAGCTTGTAAATCGAAGTATATAAGATATAGAATAAATAGACTTACTTAGTAATTTAATATATATAACTTCGCTTTTTAAAGATTTTAAATATAACTTTTTTTTTACTAGATTTGATTTCTTATATTTTTTAAGTTTATTATATTTAAGTATCTATTACTTTTATTAAATATTTCGTTTTTATCTATTTTCTTATAGTATTATTCGAATTTTAAAATAATCTGAAGATGTATTTAGTATATATATAAAGGTTAGATCGACTTGAATTTCGAAATAGAGAGGTTACTATTTTAGTAATAGAATTTAGTAACTTAAGTATATATTGATAAAAACCTTTATATACTATTAAACAGGTTAGAAAAAATTATAAATAATAAGTTTAATTAACAGTTTATTACCTTTTATATTCTTTTGAATATATATAACTTTTAAAATAAAAGTTACTTTTTATTTTACTTATATAGATTATTACTTCTGATTAGTCGAAAAGTATCTTGTAATTCTAAATATCTGATCTTTTTTTTTATTACTAGGTGATAAAGTAAGTATAGAGATTTAAATACTAATCTTATTAAAATTATTAATATTTGAGGTTATAGTAAATAGTATAGCGAATAATATAGTAAATAGTATAGTGAATAGTATAGTAAATAGTATAGCGAATAATATAGTAAATAGTATAGCAAATAATATAGTAAATAGTATAGTGAATAATATAGTAAATAGTATAGTAAATAGTATAATAAATAATATAGCGAATAGTATAGTAAATAGTATAGCGAATAGTATAGTAAATAGTATAGCGAATAGTATAGTAAATAATATAGCGAATAATATATATAGAAGTTAGATTAATTTGAATTTCGAAATAGAGAGGTTACTATTTTAGTGATAGAATTTAGCAACCTAAGTATATATTAATAAAAGCTTTTATATATTACTAGATAAATTAAAGAAAGTTATAAATAATAAGTTTAATTAATAGTTTACTACCTTTTATATTCTTCTAAATATATATAACCTTCAAAATAAAAGTTACTTCTTATTTTACTTATATAAACTACTACTTCTAATTAGTTGAAAAGTATCTTACGATCTTAAATATTTAACCTTTTTTTTTACTACTAAGTAGTGAAGTAAGTATAAAGATTTAGATATCGATCTTATTAAAATTATTAATATTTGAAGCTATAATAAATAGTATAGTGAATAGTATAGCTAATAGTATAGTAAATAGTATAGTAAATAGTATAGTGAATATTATAGTTTATAGTATAGTAAATGTTATAGTAAATAGTATAGTTTATAATATAGTTTATAATATAATTTATAATATAGTTTATAATATAGCGACTAGTATAGTAAATAGTATAGCGAATAGTATAGTAAATAGTATAGTGAATATTATAGTTTATAATATAGTAAATATTATAGTAAATAGTATAACTTATAATATAACTTATAGTATAATAAATAGTATAGCAATTAGTATAGCTTATAATATAGCTTATAATATAACTTATAATATAGCTTATAATATAGCTTATAATATAATAACTAGTATAGCAATTAGTATAATAAATAATATAGTAAATAGTATAACTTATAATATAGCTTATAATATAGTTTATAATATAGTTTATAATAATAAATAAATAGTCTACCTTCACAATAGTAGCTTTTAGAGAGTTAGCAAAGCGTTATCTACTAAAAGTAAACTACTTTTAATTATATTATAATTCTTTAATATTTAAAGTTCTTTATTGAATAAATTTGATAATTTTATATTTAGAGTTATTTATTAAATAAATTCGATTATTTAATATTTCAACTTCTTTATTAAATAAATTCAATTACTTAATACTTAAAATTCTTTATTAAATAAGTTCGATAAACTAATATTTAGAATTCTATATCGAATAAATTTGATAACTTAATATTTAAAGTTTTTTATTAAATAAGTTTAATAAATTAATATCTAAAGTTCTTTATTAAATAAATTTAATAAACTAATATTTAGAGTTTTATATTGAATAAGTTTGATAATCTAATATTTAAAATTCTTTATTAAACAAGTTTAATAAATTAATATTTAAAGTTCTTTATTAAATAAATTCAATAACTTAATATTTAAAGCTCTTTATTAAACAAATTCGATAACTTTATATTTAAAGTTATATATTGAAAAAATTCGATAATTTAATATTTCAACTTTCTTATTAAACAAGTTTAATAAATTAATATCTAAAGCTCTTTATTAAACAAGTTTGATAATTTTATATTTAGAATTATTTATTAAATAAATTCGATTATTTAATATTTCAACTTTCTTATTAAATAAGTTTAATTACTTAATACTTAGAGTTCTTTATTGAATAAGTTTAATAAACTAATATATAAAATTTTATATTGAATAAATTCGATAATCTAATACTTTAAGTTCTCTATTAAACAAATTTAATAAATTAATATCTAAAGTTCTATATTGAATAAATTTGATAAACTCTTACTTGAAGTTTTTAAAAGTTATATATTATAATTTTATTATTAAGATTAATACCTTGAACTTGAAAAATAAATAAAATATTATTTTTAAAAGAATAATATCTATAATTCTTATTTAATAACTAAAAAATCTATTTTAAAAGGTTGAACTATATAAATCTAGATTAAATACTTAGTAAGTTCTTTAAATTATTATAATGAAATATCAATATATATTATAAAAATATTTTATAATTTAAATATTTAAACTTAGAAAATAAATATCCTCTTTTAACTTTTAATTATTTTATTATTATTTATTCTATTACTAAGTATTAAATATATTTCTTTGTATTTATTATATTATTCTTTAATTTTATTTTTATTTTTATTTTTTAATTCGTTCTTACTATCAGAGTCTATATTATTATCCTTTTTTTCCTTATTAATATTATCTTTCTTATTAATATTATTTCTGTTATTAATATCAAAGTAAATATCTAGTAAAAATAATAATTCTAAATTAGAGTTATTAATATTTAGTTAAATTACTTTTATACTTTCTATCTTCCGAATTGTATTATTATTAGAATTAGGAAGATTAGAGAATTATTTAATATTATAAATATTCTTCTTTTTTAAATTCTTTTTTTTAAGAAAGATTTCGATAGCTTTAAAGTAGATACTAATATATATATTAAATTCTTTTTTATTTTTACTTTTAATCTAACTATTATCGAATAACTTCTTATATAATATTTAATAAGCTTTTATAATTTTACTTTTAATTTTGTTATTTGTTATCTTATAGTTTTTATAAAGTATATCTAATATATAAAATTATTAATAAACTTTGTTAGCTTAGATAAAACTTTTAATAGTATAGTTAATATAACTTTTTAATTAGAGAATTTATATAAATAGCTGTAATTTAAATTGAGTAAAGATATTAAAGGAATCTTTTAGTTTATTATATATTAAATTAGTTGATAAACTATTAGCTAAAGCTAATAGAGAATCTTTAATAGATTTAATTAAAGATATATATAATATAGTTCGAATTTAAGAAGCTGCTATTATAATATCTATATTATTTAAATGAAATAATTAATAATTAGTATTTCAAAGTATTAAGTAGAAAGTTTACTTTTCATAATATTCTATACTTTGAAATATTCAAAACGCGAAATATAACCTAGTTTCTTAGTTTTCTTAATTACTTTAATTAAAGTATTTAACTTATTATTTATAAATAGTAAGATTTTATTTTTTATAAGATATTGTTTATTATTAAATTCAATTATATAATAATTCTTTAATATAAAAGGAAGTTTTGTTTAAAAGAAGTAATATAGTTTATATAATTTACTTATATTAAAAAACAACTTAATTAGCTTTTCTGTAGTAAAAGTTAGATTAGCTGATTTCGATATAGATTCTTTATTAATAATACTAAAGATAATCTTTTTATAAATCTAATAAAGACTAAACTAGTTAAATAAATAATTAATTTAAAGAAGATATATATACTAATAATAAAGTTGACTGATTTTAATAATATAACTTATAATTTAGATAAAGATATAAAATAAAATTAGTATTTCTATTATTATAATATATAATGAAGATAATTAGAGGTTGAGTAAAATAGATTTTAAAGTAGTTATTATAAAAAGAACTATTGTAAATAATATTAGATTGTTGAAGTTAATAATTATCTTTATATAATTCTCTTAATTATTACTAGATTTAATAGAAATATATTTAATTCCAAAATTAGTAAGTTATACCTTAAAATACCTAAACTATATAAAGAGATTAGTTAAAATTATAATATATTAAATTTGTAGAATAAGTTTAA
The DNA here is from genome assembly GCA_026226035.1 of Clarireedia monteithiana. Classification (NCBI taxonomy): domain Eukaryota; kingdom Fungi; phylum Ascomycota; class Leotiomycetes; order Helotiales; family Rutstroemiaceae; genus Clarireedia; species Clarireedia monteithiana. The sequence goes on from JANHAD010000385.1 coordinate 7,260, forward strand.
AAAGAAATAATTAATAGAAATAAATAAATTAGAAAGGATTTATTAAACTTATTTTATAAGAAGAAGTAAAAAGAATTAATTATATATTATAAAGTTATAAGATATTTAAAAATCAAAATAGTTTTTTTATTTTTATAAATATTCTATATAATTAAGTTTAATTCTTAGCAAGATTTAATAAATATTATAATAATATATTATACTATATTCAATTGATTAGATAGAATTCTATATTTCTTACTTTTATAAGTTTAAAAGAAAAAGAAAGATAAACTATTATTGTTATTAATATCTGTTTACTGATTATAATAATATTTGATAGTAGTTTTTTTTTATTCTTTTATTATATAAGCTTGGTTAAACTTAATCAAATAACTAAGTTGAGGATTGTATATAATATATTTAAAGTAATAAAAAACTTTATTATTTTATATAAAGCTATTATTACTCTCTACAAAGTTTTCAATCTTAGTATTAGTTTTAATAGCTTTAAGAATAAATATCAATAGACTATTACTTAATTTACTTACTATATTAATTGTATAATTATTATATATTATTTTTTCTTAGTTGTTTATTTTAAACTAAATAATATAAATATTGTATAATAAGATTAACTTATTTATATACTTTAGTTGCAAGTTATTCTCGAGATTAATTAATATTTTATAATTAATATATAGAAGAATTATTTTTAGAATTAGTAGTATAATAAAAATATATATTCTTATAATTTAGTTTCCTTTTATATAACTAGTTCTTATATATCTCTTAAAATTAAAAAGGAAAAGTTTGTAGTTATTATTATAAATATTAGTAAAGAAGTTTTTACTAATTATAAGATTAATATATTCTAGATTTATTAATTAATTATTCTTTTTCTTCTTACTTTTATAATAATTGAAATTAAAAGAATTAAAATCTTCTTAATATATTTAATTAGTAAGATAGTTATTATTAAAAATTTATTTCTTTTTGAAAAGTTAAGAGAAGTAGTTATAAAGATTCTAAAGATAGTTTAAAAGAGAAGTTATAATTAGAAAGTGAATATTTTCTTTAATAACTTAAAAGATTAATTTTATTAAAAGTATTTGTAGATTATAAAGAATATATACTTTATTTATAATAATCTATATAAATTTATACTAAATAAGATTAGTATAAATTTTAAAAGATTCTTATATTAATTTTGATATAATCTTTTTTTACTTGTATTTATAATAGTGATAATCCGAGTTAAAGTTATTTGATTTTAGCTTAGATTCTAATTCGATCTTTAAGATATTTACTTTATCTTTTATTAATTTTATTATTATAATTATTTTGTTTATAGTAATAATAGCTAAAGTATAATTATATTAAATAAAGTATAAAAATAAGATTATTATTAATCTAGTTTATTTAGAAATATTATTAGTAAGATAAAAGGAAGAATAAAAAAAGTAAAATAGAGTTTTAACAGTTTATTAAATATATTTTATAATCAAAGTAGTTAAATATATTCGATAAGGACAAGTAGAGGCTAAGAAAATAAACTTCAACTATACTAATAAGATAATAAAGAGAAGAAGTAACTAGATAATTTACTTTTAGATTTTGTAGATTTAGCTTATCTAAGATTTTATAAAATCTATTTATAATACTTAGTATAATTAATATTCTAAGTTTTGTAAGATTGTTAATAATAGTAAAAGTTTTATAAAACTAATAAATAGTAAATATACTAAGAAAGAATTTTTTAATATTCGCTTACTAAACTTTAATAGAAGTATTTAGATAAATAATAAAAGTAGCTTTGTAAGTTTAAAGCTTAGCTGATTTAAACTAAGTATTATTTATTAATTTTAGTATATTAAATATAGTTAATATTTTTCTAATATTATATTTAAAGCTTATAATGAAATTATAAATAAGCGAATTCTCAGATAATATAATTGAATATAAAGCTAAGTAATATATTAAATAAAAATAAAATAATTTAAATAACTTTATATCAAACTTATTTAATAAGAAAGGAAGTTAAGAAATATAATTACTAATAATTTAATATAGCTTATAAAAAAGACTATTATTTAGAAAAATCTTCAAGTTGTTAAGATTTATACTAACCTAATAGTATAAAGCTTTATAACTTAAAAGAAGTTTAAAGATAGAGTTTATAACTGTTTTCAAATTCTAAAATATTTATATCTTTTTTTCTTTTATTTATATTTTAGACTTTGTTTTAATTTTATTATAAATATTATTAGCTTCTTATATATAAGTAATCTTAAGTAGATTATTAATAATAATATTAGTTTCGCTTTAAAATTGAGATTGTTATATTTTATTAATATTATCAAGGTTTTATAGAACTTTGATATATAACTTTAATCTTTTTATAAATTAAAGAGTATTCTTTAAAAATAGAAGAGGATATTTAATATAATCCTTTTTTATACTTCTATTAGTATTTCGTTAAAATAAGCTTTTTAATAAATTGTCTTTTAATTGATATAAGTTTTATATAAATTCTAAATTTACTATTACTTTCTTTATTAACTATTTAGTAATTAGAAGATTATTAAAGTTAAGATAGTTTTTAATAGTAATTTTTAGTTAATTAACGATTTTTATTTAACAATTCTTTAATTTAGAGATATTGTCTTTAATCTTAAGATAGTTATTAAAAGTAGTTGTAATATCTTTATTTATAAGAAAAAGAGGTAAATATATATTTAAGATATTCTTTTTACTAACTTATTTTCTAATATTAGAACGACTATCTAAGTTGTTATATAAGATAAACTTAATAATAGTAAAAATATAATTTTAGTTTTTATAATTATATTCGAGGAAATATATATTAGTATTTTTAAACTTTAATTAAAAGAAATCAAAAAGTATTAGTTATTTAAAAAGCTATAATATTATAACTATATAATTGATTTAAATAATAATATTTATAGTAAAGTAATATTTAAAGTTATTTACAAAGCGAAAAGCTAAAAGGTTAGATAGCTTATTAATCTTTTTAGTTTAAATAGATAATTAAATAAAGAATTTCTTATTTATAAAACTTTGTTTACTATCTTTCTTTGTAGCGAGAATATCGAAGTTACTAGCTTTAACTTTAAGTAACTTATTAATAAGAGTTTTAATAATTAAAATAATAATTAGTAAAAGTAAAGGATACTTATTAAACAAGTTCGATAAAGAGTAATAGAGTGGAATTAAACAAGTTTAATAAAGAGAGAATTCTATATTTAAGAATATAAGTACTTTGTAAAACTGTTTTATATAATAGAAGCTTAGATATTTAGAAAGTATATTTATATTATATTTAATATTAATAATAATATACTAAATATATTCTAGACTATTCGAGGAATTAGCTTATTAGAGATTAAGCTTAGTAGTTTTTAAATTTTCTAATATATTTTTATTATAATATTTTATAAGTAAATTTATTTAATATTACTTATATCTAGTAGTTACTAAAGTAAATATTTATAATAGATAAAAATTAGTAGAAATATCTAAACTAGAGTTAAAGTCTAAATCTAACTTGAAATCGAAGTTAGATTTTAAAGAAGAAGAATTGGTTTTAAAAGTATTATCTATAACTTTGTTTTTATTTTTTCTTTTAGATAATACTTTTATAATTTTATATTTCTTTTTTACTATTTTCTTTATTACTTTCTTTATCTTCTTTATTTCTTTTTTCTTAATTACTTTTATAATCTTTTATTCTTTCTTTATAGTTTTATAAACTTCTTTTACTTTTTTTTTTATAATCTTTTTTTTTACTTTTTTAATAATAGTAGTATTTTTAGTAGATATAGTAGATAATTCGATTTAAGTTATTACTAAAACTAAGTCTATATTATTAGTTTAGAAAGAGTTCTTAATAATAGATTTATTAGAAGGAGAAGGCTTTTTAATAATAAAGAAAGATATAATATTAGATTGTAAATATATTTTAACTTTTTTTAAAATAGATAATAATCGTAATAACCTAAGTAAGTTCGATTCCTTTCTTTTACTTACTATTTTAAAAAGTTTGAATATATATTAAAAGTTAATAGCTGGTTATTTAAAAGTTTATCGAATAAGTTTAGAAACTTTTCTTTTTTTTATAAGAAATAAGAAAGTAAAACTAAAATAGTTTATATATATATCGATCTTCTATAAAGTCTTTACTAAAAGATATTAATTTTATATTCTTTATTTTATAATAGTTTTAGAAAGTTAAATATAATTCTAAATAAGTAATATCTATAATCTTTAAAGATAAATAGATAGAAGATTTATTAGAAACTTATAAAAGCGAATTAGATATATAAAAGATAAGTAAATAAAGATTTCAAGTAAGTTAATATAAATAATTAGTAGGAGGGAGGAGGGGGAGAGGCGGTGCAGAATTGTTTTAAAGAGAATTAGAAATAGAAGAAGAAGAGAGAAAATAAATATTAATATTAAGTTTATTTAAAAAGTTTTTGTTATATAAATATAAATAATAAATATTAAAAAATAAAGTGAATAATATAACTATCTAATTAAGTCTTTATAAAACTCGAACTTGTTTTATAAATATAAAGTTTTCTTTTTTTTCTTTCTATTTATTATAAAAAATAAAATAATTAATAAATAGTAAATTATAATAAAATTGAAATAACTAGTTATCTAAAGTTACTAATTATTTATATAAGTTACTTTTTAATTTGTTTATTAATATAAGAAGTGAATATTATTATAATAGAAATAAATAGAAATTTAGATTTACTAGTTACTTATAATTATTAATTGTTTATATAAATTTCTTTTTAATTTATTTATCAATATAAAAAGTAAATATTATTATAATAAAAATAAATAGAAACTTAGATTTATTAGTTATTTATAGTTACTAGTTACTTATATAAATTTCCTTTTTATTTACTTGTTAATATAAAAAGTAAATATTATTATAATAAAAATAAATAGAAATCTAGATTTATTAGTTATTTATAATTATTAATTGTTTATATAAATTTCTTTTTTATTTGTTTGTTAATATAAGAAATAAATATTATTATAATAGAAATAATAGCTAATAGTATAATTAATTAGATTGATTATAATATTTACTATTACAAAAGCGAATATCTTTATAATAGTTTAGATATAAAGATTATAATATAATATTATAACTATTTTTATATTTAATAATAAACGATAATCTGAGTTATCAATAACTTAATAAACAATTAAGATAAGTACTTTTAAATATTTTAAGGAAATCTAGAAGAAGAAGTAGTTTGAAATACTTTGATTTCTTTTTTATATATAATATTAAGAGTTTCGATAATTGAATATTATCTATTATACTTTTAAACAAAGTATATTATTTTAGTTATAAAATTAAGCAAGGATATATTATCTATTATATTTATATTTATTATAATAACTATAAATACTTAGTTCTAAAAAGTATTATTTATAGTAAGTTTACTAACTAAAGTGTTGACTAATTTAAATATTAATAATTTTTTAAATATTAACAATCTTTTAAGTTTATTACTAAAGAATATATTAGTTGTTATTATACTAACTTAAAAGTCTTGAACTTTTATTAGATCTTTTAAATATTAATAATCTTTTAAATATTAATAATCTTTTAAATTTACTATTAAAGAATATATCGATTATCACTATACTAAGTTAAAAGTTTTAAACTCTTATTAGATCAACTAGGATTTAATTTATAAGTATTATAAAGTTATTCTTATCGATTTCTAATATAAAGCTATTTATTATAACTTATATATTAACTAGATTATTAACTTAGTTTATAAGTATTACAAGTTTAGAGAGCTAACTACTATTAGAAAGAAGTCTTATAATCTTGGAAAAGGTTATAAATTCAATAAAACTACTATTAGTTATAAGAAGATATAGAAGAGATATAATATCTTTAACTTATAAAAATATAGATAAGTATAATATAGATACTAGAGTATATTTTTTATTATTATAGTAAATTAAACAAATTGTTTTATAACTCTATAATAGTTTAATAGTAGTAATATAAATATATATATAATAGTATCTTTATAATAAGCTTTTTTAAACTATTAAAAGTCTAAAACACAATAGATATTTAAGATATATAGATATTAGTTATTAGAGTATACTAGTATCTTAAATAATAAAGCTGTAAACATTTTAGTAGATCTAAAGCCGATTAATTAAAATTGAAGAAATAGAGTTTCTTATTAAACTAATTTTATAAATACTTTGTAACTTTATACTTTTAATTACTAACTACTATTTATTAAACTAGTTTAGTAAGTAGTTTTAAACTTTAACCTTTTAATTACTAACCTTCTTTTATTAAACAAGTTTTATAAGTAACTTTAAGTTTTAGTTTATTAACTATTAACTTTCCTTTATTAAACAAGTTCTATAAATAGTTTTGAGTTCTAGCTTGTTAACTACTAACTTTCCTTTATTAAATAAGTTCTATAAGTAGCTTTGAACTTTATTTTCTTGAATATTAACTTTCCTATTTTATTCTTAGTAATATAATAATATCTAAATAGTTAAAGAGATATATATAATTAATTAAAGTAGGAAATAGAAACTAATAAATTAATTTTTTAAAGATAAGAAATAAATTATATTCTTATTACAATTAAGTATTATATATTAAAGAGTATATAAATTACAAAAAGTAATATTATTTTTATATTATAATCTTCTAGATTTAATTAATAGATTTACTTTAAAATTCGATTTTATATTAAAATCTTAATAATTTATTATAGAAGATAAATATATTTAACTGTTTATAATATATCGAGACTTTAAAATATAGATAATTAAAGTAGACTTGTTTAGCTAATAAATAATATATCAAAGAGATTATAAATATAGAAAGTCTTTTAAGAAAATTAAATATATTTTATAAATACTTTGCTTTTTTCTTTTAATAAAGGAAAATAATTAAGTTTAAATAAACTAAAAGTAGATTAATAATATAAACTACTTAGTAAAACTCTTCTTTTTAAATTTATATAGTTTAGCTATTATAAGTTAAAAAGATTATATCTTATATTCTAGTATAAGTTATATAAAATAGTTTTTTAATTTACTCTTTTCTTTACTTTTTCTCACAATTACTTACTTCTAAAAGTTCGTTTAAATAAAATAGTTTAGAATCGAATAGATATTATAAAAGTTAATAAATATCGCTTTTATAAAAGATATTATTATTAATATTTAAATTAAGTATTTAAGATATATTAAGATCGAAATTTATAACTTATTATATTATATTATTATATATTATAAAAACTTCTTTATTTAATAGTTAGGCTATTTCTTCTTTTTTATAAGAAAGAATATTATTATTCTTAAATTAGGTTTAAATATTATATTAGTAGAGAATTATTAAATACTTAATATAAAAATTAGAAATAGCTTTATATTCTTTTTTAAACTAAGCTTTATTAATCTATTCTTTAATTATAAAGAATATCTTAATACTTTTATTTATTTAAAGAATTTATTTATATCTTGTTTTTATAATATATATAAAAATAAGTTTATTTTATAAAAAATTGTTTATTTGATTTAAAACTATTCACTATTTTCTTTAATCGATTTTAAATACAAGGTAAGTATATTTATAATATTTTATATTATAATTTATATTAAGCTCTTTATTTTTTAATTATTCTTTAAAAAACTCGATTATATTAGATTTATTGTCAGATTATTCTATTATATTTTTATATAGTTTATATAACTATAAATTATAAAAAAGTTTAAATATAAAAAATATACTTTTAGAAAGAATATTATAATAAATAAAATAGAGAAATAAAAGTATAATAATAATAATAGATAGATTAATATAAAAGTTATTGATATTTCGAAGAACTATTTTAAATTTTATATAAACTTTATTAAGATTATTATATAAAAAGCTTATAAAAGTCTTTAAAGAAATTAGAAAGAAAGAGAAATAGTAAAATAGATAATTAGAATCTTTGTTTAATAAATCTTTTTTATTATATTATTTAAAGTATAAGTAGTTTTTATAGAAAGAAATAATAAGATTAATATTAAAAAAGTCTTTTTTAAATATAAATTATTATTATAAAGTATCTTTTAGATTAGTTAGTATTTTAGAATATATTTAAAATAATTATATTTTTCTATATATAAGCTTAAGAGTAGTAAAATAATAAATATCTCTTTTTATTTAATACTTTTTTTACAACTTAATAAAAATATTACTAAGTTTATTAAATCCTTCTTTTACTTTATTTTTATTAGCGAGTATAAATCTAGTAGCAAATTAGAAATCTATAGTTTAAGTATATATAATATTATAAATTAAAATAATATAATCTGAACTATAAAGTAGAATATCGATATCAGAACTTTCGAATAACTTAATAGTATTAGTAATAAATTCTATTTTTAACTTCAAATAAAACTAAGAGAATATAGTATTTTAGTTATACTACTTACTTTCTATTTTAGTAATTATAATAAAGAAATTAAGATTATAAAAACTATTTAGATTATATTAAAGAAAAGGTAAAATACTCTTTTATTTTTTATTTTTAAAATAAAAATTATAATAACTTTTAATATAATATAGTTTCTAGAAAAGTATTTATTTTTTATTATTTTTATTTTATTTTACTTAGAATTATTTTTTTAAATTAACTTAATATTGATTTTAAAGAATATAAATCTTATTAATCTTATTATTCTACTATTTATTTTATTTTCGATTTAGCTTAGTATATATTTTTAAGTAATAAATATTTTTTATATTCTTTTTAATAAAGAAAATAACTATTCTTTTAAATTTAATAAAGTTATATATCTAAATATTCTTATAAATATTTTTAATTAATTTATTAGAAAACTTGAGTTAGAAAGAATATTAGAGAAGTTGTTATTAATTATATTATAATATTTTTTATTATTTATTTTCAAGATTAGTTATAGATATTTAAGTAAAAACTTAATTGTAAGTTTATAAAAAACTTTCGAGAATAGTAAAGAGATAACTTTTTTGAAATATAAAATAAAGGATAAATTTATAAAATTATTATTATTAATTACTAATTAGAATTATTAAAGGTATTAAAGACTGTTTATATTATAATTAAATTTAAAGAAATATAAAGTAAAATTTTATATATATTTAATTAGTAAGAGTTTTTATAAGAATATATAGAATCTTTTTAAATAAAATAAATTTATAATTATAAAGTAGATTATTGTTTATAACTTTAATATAAATATTATAGACTTTTTTATTTATAAAATTATTTAAAATAATTACTAAATAAAAAGTAAAATTTTTCTTAAAATCTATTAGATTGTTTATAATATTATAGATACTATTAATATCGATAATATTTAATAATAAAGTATCTAATATATTATATTTATAATTAAGAAGATAGATATATTAAAAATATTCTTGATTATTAAACTTTTTTTTTTTAAATATTTCTTTTATAATAGAAATTAGAAGTACTTTAGATTTATTAGTAAGATTAATCTACTTTAAACAAGGTTAATAAAGATTATTTAAAGCTAATATTATTATTATATTATTATAAAAAAGATATTTACTATTAATAAAATTAGAAATCCTCGAATTTCTAAATAATTTAAAATCTAAGAGAAAAGTAAGATAATTGATATTATTATAATTATTATATAAATCTTTTATTATATAAAAAGTATTATAATAATTATCAAATTACTATTAGTATTTTACTATAATATAGAATAATTTGTTTTAGAAATAGTTGATAAAATACTTTATAATATTAAATAAAAGTTATTTATTATTTTAATTATTAGAAGATTATATTATCGATATAGAAAAAGTAGAAGAAAGTTTAAGATCTTTTTATTATCTAGTATTAATTTATATAAATAATTGTAAGTAGATAGTTTAAAAATATCTTTATTAAAAAAGAGTTAATCAGAAATAAATAATAAATAATTACTTAGTTTTATATAATTATAATAGAAGATATAGAATAAATTAAATAAATAAATATTTATTTAATTAGTTTCTTATAGAACTTGTTCGAGAGTAAAAATTATTTTAATTTTTATTAAACTAGTTTAATAAAAGTAAAGTATATTAAAAAAAAGATAAAATAATCTAAATCTTAAATTTATATTCTTTGAAAACTATACGAATATACTAGAAGATAATCGAGATGATATTAAAATATATAAATTGAAAGAAGCTAATATATAATTATTTGTTAGTAAATTATTATCAGTCTTAATTAATTATTATAAAAGAAGTTGTAAATTGATTTTAAGATTTTATATTTATAAATAGTAGTTTATATAATAGGATATTAATTGTTTATTCTCTTTTATAGTTATAAGTGTATTTTTATTATCTATATTTTATTCTAAAAAGAAGTTAGTAATAAAAGTTGTTTTTATTTGAATTTAGCTATTTAGTATTCGAATATATTATTAAAAAGCTAATAACTAATATATTATAAATAGTTTAGAAGTTGTATTAATAAATAAAAATAATCGGATTTATTTGTTTATAATTTATTATTCTTAAATAGCTTTTACTTTTTCAACTTTTTTTTTATTCTATTTATCTTTTTTAACTTTTATTTTTTTAGTTTTTTTTTAATATTGTTTATCTTTTTTAGCTTTCTATTATATAAACTTTTTAAAAGAAGAAGGATTTAAATTATTAACTAGGTTTAGGAAATAGAGAATAAAATTATATTTATTATATATTTTGAGATTATTATATTATATCCTATATTAATTATATTATTAATAATATTATTACATTATTGCTATATTATAAACTATTATAATTAAATTAGTAATTTAAAGTATTTATTAAATAAATTCAATAAGAAGTTGATATTAGAGTAAGTAGAATATAATAAGATTATAAAAGAGTTTAAAATTGAATATTATATTATTTAAAAAGAAGAGATTACTATATTATATTATAATATTATAGAAAGTTTAAACTATATTACAATCTTTAATACTTTATATTAAAAACGCTTTATATTAAAAAATACTTTAAAAAACACTTTATAAAATACTTCAACTTTATAT
>JANHAD010000386.1:0-18360 GCA_026226035.1 Clarireedia monteithiana
ACACTTCAACTTTATATTAAAAACGCTTTAAAAAACACTTTATAAAATACTTCAACTTTATATTAAAAAACGTTTTAAAAAACACTTTATAAAATATTTCAACCTTATATTAAAAATATTTTAAAAAACACTTTATAAAATATTTTAACTTTATATAATAATCAAATTATTTATTAAAATAATATTTTAACTACTTTATTTATCTTATTATCTAGTTACCTTTAAATCTCTTTTCTACTTCACAATATTATTTATTATATTTGATTAATCTTAATCTTATATTTAAAGTGTTTTTTAATATAAAGTTAAAATATTTTATAAAGTGTTTTTTAAAGTATTTTTAATATAGAGTTAAAGTATTTTATAAAGTGTTTTTTAAAGTATTTTTAATATAAAATTAAAGTATTTTATAAAGTATTTTTTAAAGTATTTTTTAATATAAAGTTGAAATATTTTATAAAATGTTTTTTAAAGTATTTTTTAATATAGAATTAAAGTATTTTATAAAGTATTTTTTAAAACGTTTTTTAATATAAAGTTAAAGTATTTTATAAAGTGTTTTTTAAAGTGTTTTTAATATAAAGTTGAAGTATTTTATAAAATGTTTTTTAAAGTGTTTTTTAATATAAAGTATTTTTAATATAAAATATTAAAGATTGTAATATAGTCTAAACTTTCTATAATATTATAATATAATATAATAATCTCTTCTTTCTAAATAATATAATATTCAATCTTAAACTCTTTTATAATCTTATTATATTCTACTTACTTTAATATCAACTTCTTATTAAACTTATTTGATAAACACTTTAAATTACTAATTTAACTATAATAGTTTATAATATAGTAATAATATAATAATATTATTAATAGTATAATCAATATAAGATATAATATAATAATCTTAAAATATATAATAAATATAACTTTATCTTCTATTTTTTAAACTTAGTTAATAATTCAAATCTTTCTCTTTCTAAAAGGTTTATATAATAGAAAGTTAAAAAAAATAAATAAGATTAAAAAAAAGTCGAGAAAGTAAAAGCTAAAAAAGATAAGTAAAATAAAAAGAAAATTGAAAAAGTAAAAGCTGTCTAAAAATAATAAACTATAAATAAATGAATTTAATTATCTCTATCTATTAATATAATTTCTAGACTATCTACAATATATTAATTATTAACTTTCTAATAATATATTTAAATACTAGATAACTAAATCTAAATAAAAGTAACTTCTATTATCAACTTCTTTTTAAAATAAAATATAGATAATAAAAATATATTTATAACTATAAAAGAGAATAAACAATTAATATTTTATTATATAAATTATTATCTATAAATATAAAATTTTAAGATCAATTTACAACTTCTTTTATAACAATCAATTAAAGTTGATAATAATTTATTAATAAATAATTGTATACTAACTTCTTTTAATCTATATATTTTAATATCACTTTGATTATCTTTTAATATATTTATATAGTTTTCAAAGAATATAAATTTAAGACTTAGATTATTTTATTTTTTTTTTAATATACTTTATTTTTATTAAACTAGTTTAATAAAAATTAAGATAATTTTTACTTTCAAATAAGTTTTATAAGAAGCTAGTTAAATAAATATTTATTTATTTTATTTATTCTATATCTTCTATTATAGTTATATAAAACTAAGTAATTATTTATTATTTATTTCTAATTAACTTTTCTTCAATAAAAATATCTTTAAACTATCTACTTACAATTGTTTATATAAATTAATATTAGATAACAAAGAGATTCTAAACTTTCTTCTACCTTTTCTATATCGATAATATAATCTTCTGATAATCAAAATAATAAATAACTTTTATTTGATACTACAAAGTATTTTATTAATTATCTCTAAAACGAATTATTCTATATTATAGTAAAGTATTAATAGTAATTTGATAATTATTATAATATTCTTTATATAATAAAGAACTTATATAATAATTATAATAATATTAACTATTTTACTTCTCTTTTAAATCCTAAGTTATTTAGAAATTCGAGGATTTTTAATTTTATTAATAATAAATACTTTTTTCATAATAATATAATAATAATATTAACTTTAAATAATCTTTACTAATCTTATTTAAAATAAATTAATCTTACTAATAAATCTAAAATACTTTCAACTTCTATTATAAAAAAGATATTTAAAAGGAAAAAATCTAATAATTAAGAATATTCTTAATATATCTATCTTCTCGATTATAAATATAGTATATTAGATACTTTGCTATTAAGTATTATCGATATTAATAATATTTATAGTATTATAAACAATTTAATAAATTTTAAAAAAGGTTTTACTTTTTATTTAATAACTACTTTAAATAATCTTATAAGTAGAAAGATCTATAATATTTATATTAAAGTTATAAATAATAGTCTATTTTATAATTACAAACTTATTTTATTTAAAAAGATTCTATATATCTTTATAAAAACTTTTATTAATTGAATATATATAAAATTTTACTTTATATTTCCTTAAATTTAATTATAATATAAATAGTCTTTAATACTTTTAATAATTCTAACTAGTAACTAGTAATAACAACTTTATAAATTTATCTTTTACTTTATATTTCAAAAAAGTTATCTCTTTATTATCTTTGAAAATCTTCTATAAACTTATAACTAAGTTTTTATTTAAATATCTATAATCAATTTTGAAAGCGAATAATAAAAAATATTATAATATAGTTAATAACAACTTCTTTAATATTCCTTTTAACCTAAGTTTTCTAATAAATTAACTAAAAATATTTATAAGAATATTCGAATATATAATCTTACTAAGTTTAAAAAAATAGTTATTTTCTTTATTAAAAAAAGTATAAAGAATATTTATTATTTAAAGATATATATTAAGCTAAATTGAAAATAAAATAAATAATAAAATAATAAAATTAATAAGATTTATATTCTTTAAAACTAATATTAAATCGATTTAGAAAGATAATTTCAAATAAAGTAAAATAAAAATAATAAAAAGTAAATACTTTTCTAAAAACTATATTATATTAAAAGCTATTATAACTCTTATCTCAAAAATAGAAAATAGAAAAGTATTTTATTTCTTCTTTAATACAATCTAAATAGTCTTCGCAATCTCAACTTCTTTATTATAACTACTAAAGTAGAAAGTAAGTAATATAACTAAAATATTATATTTTCTTAGTTTTATTTAAAGTTAAAAATAGAATTTATTATTAATATTATTAAATTATTTGAAAGTTCTAATATTAATATTCTACTTTATAATTTAAATTATATTATTTTAGTTTATAATACTATATATACTCGAATTATAAATCTCTAATCTACTATCAGATCTATACTCGCTAGTAAAAATAAAGTAAAAGAAGAACTTAATAAACTTAATAATATTTTTATTAAATTGTAAAAAGAGTATTAAATAAAAAAAGATATTTACTATCTTACTACTTTTAAACTTATATATAAAGAAATATAATTATTTTAAATATATTCTAAAATACTAATTGATTTAAAAGATATTTTATAATAATAACTTATATTTAAAAAGAACTCTTTTAATATTAACCTTATTATTTCTTTTTATAAAGACTATTTATACTTTAAATAATATAATAAAGAAGATTTATTAAACAAAGATTTTAATTATTTATTTTACTATTTTCCTTTCTTTCTAATTCTTTCAAAGATTTTTATAAGCTTTCTATATAATAATCTTAATAAAACTTATATAAAATTTAAAATAGTTCTTTAAGATATTAATAACCTTTATATTAATCTATCTATTACTATTACTATATTTTTATTTCTCCACTTTATTTATTATAATATTCTTTTTAAAAATATATCTCTTATATCTAAGCTTTTTCGCAACTTATAGTTATATAAACTATATAAGAATATAATAGAATAATCTGATAATAAATCTAATATAATTAAGTTTTTTAAAGAATAACTGAAAAATAAAGAGCTTAATATAAATTATAATATAAAGTATTATAAATATACTTTATATTTAAAATCGATTAAAGAAAATAGTAGATAGTTTTAAATTAAGTAAACAACTTTTTATAAAATAAATCTATCTTTATATATATTATAAAAGTAAAATATAAATAAGTTCTTTAAATAAATAAAAATATTAAAATATTTTTTATAATCAAAGAATAGATTAATAAAACTTAATCTAGAAAAGAATATAAAGTTATTTCTGATTTTTATATTAAATACTTAATAATTCTCTATTAATATAATATTTAAGTTTAATTTAAAAATAATAATATTCTTTCTTATAAGGAAGAAGAAATAATCTAACTATTAGATAAAGAAATTCTTATAATATATAATAATATAATATAATAAATTATAAATTTCAATTCTAATATACTTCAAATACTTGATTTAAATACTAGTAATAATATCTTCTATAAAAATAATATTTACTAACTTTTATAATATCTATTCAATCCTAAACTATTTTATTTAAATAAATCTTTAAAAGTAAATAACTATAAAAAAAAGTAAAAAAAGAAATAGATTAAAAAACTATTTTATATAATTTATATTAGAATATAAGATATAATCTCCTTAACTTATAATAATTAAATTATATAGATTTAGAAAAAAGAATTCTATTAAATAGTTTATACTATTAATCTATTTTTAATTTATCTAAACTCAATTATTTTCCTTTATTAAAAGAAAAAAGTAAAGTATTTATAAAATATATTTAACTTTCTTAGAAAACTTCTTATATTTACAATCTTTTTAATATATTATTTACTAGCTAAACAAGTTTACTTTAATTATCTACATTTTAAAGTCTCGATATATTATAAATAGTTAGATATACTTATCTTCTATAATAAACTACTAAGACTTTAATATAAAATCAAATTCTAAAGTAAATCTATTAATCGGATTTAGAAGATTATAATATAAAAATAGTATCGCTTTTTATAATTTATATACTCTTTAATATATAATATTTAATTGTAATAAGAATATAATTTATTTCTTATCTTTAAAGAATTAGTTTATCAATTTTTATTTCCTACTTTAATTAATTATATATATCTTTTTAATTACTTAGATATTATTATATTATTAAGAATAAAATAGGAAAGTTAATATTCAAGAAAATAAAATTCAAAGCTATTTATAGAACTTATTTAATAAAGGAAGATTAATAGTTAATAGACTAAAGCTCAAAGTTATTTATAGAATTTATTTAATAAAAGAAAGTTGGTAGTTAATAAGTTAAAACTCAAAGTTATTTATAGAACTTATTTAATAAAAGAAGATTGATAATTAAGAAGCTAGAGTTTAAAACTACTTATCAAACTAGTTTAATAAATAGTAGTTAGTAGTTAAAAGTATAAAGTTACAAAGTATTTATAAAATTAGTTTGATAAAAAACTTTATTTCTTCAATTTCAATTAATCGACTTTAGATTTACTAAAATATCTGCAGCTTTATTACTTAGAATACCAATATACTCTAGCAACTAATATTTATATATTCTAAATATCTATTATATCTTAAACTCTTAGTAGTTTAGAAAAACTTACTATAAAGATATTACTATATATATATTTATATCATTATTATTAAACTACTATAAAGTTATAAAACAATCTATTTAACTTACTATAACAATAAAAAATATACTCTAGTATTTATATTATACTTATTTATATTTTTATAAATTAAGAGTATTATATCTCTTTTATATCTTCTTATAACTAATAGTAGTTTTATTAAATCTATAATCTCTTTTAAGATTATAAAACTTCTTTTTAATAGTAGTTAGCTTTCTAGATTTATAGTATTTATAAACTAAGTTGACGATCTAATTGATATATAAATTGCAATAAATAGCTTTATATTAAGAATTAATAAAAATAACTTTATAATATTTATAAGTTAAATCCTAGTTAATCTAATAAGAGTTTAAAACTCTTAACTTAGTATAATAATAACTAATATATTCTTTAATAATAGATTTAAAAAATCGTTAATATTTAAAAAATTATTAATATTTAAAAGATTTAATAAAAGTTTAAAACTCTTAAATTAATATAATAATAACTAATATATTCCTTGATAATAGACTTGAAGAATCGTTAATATTTAAAGGATTGTTAGCATTTAAGTTAATTAATATCTTAGTTAATAAACTTATTATAAATAATACTTTTTAGAACTAAATGTTTATAGCTACTATAATAAATATAAATATAATAAATAATATATCTTTACTTAACTTTATAATTAAGATAATATATTTTATTTAGAAGTATAATAGATAATATTTAATTATTAAAATTCTTAATATTGTATATAGAAAAGAAATCAAAGTATTTTAAACTACTTCTTCTTTTAGACTTTCTCGAGATATTTAAAAATATTTATCTTAATTATCTATTAGATTATTAATAGCTTAGATTATTATTTATTATTAAATACAAAGATAGTTATAATATTATATTATAATCTTTATATCTAAACTATTATAAAGATATTCGCTTTCGTAATAGTAAATATTATAATCGATTTAATTGATTATACTATTAGCTGTTATTTCTATTATAATAATATTCACTTTTTATATTAACAAACAAATAAAAAGAAAATTTATATAAGCAATTAGTAATTATAAATAACTAATAAATCTAAGTTTCTATTTATTTCTATTATAACGATATTTACTTTTTATATTAACAAGTAAATAAAAAAGAAACTTATATAAATAACTAATAACTATAAATAACTAATGAATTTAAATTTCTATTTATTTCTATTATAATAATATTCACTTTTTATATTAACAAGTAAATTAAAAGGAAACTTATATAAACAACTAGTAATTATAAATAACTAGTGAATTTAAGTTTCTATTTATTTTTATTATAATAATATTTACTTCTTATATTAATAAATAAATTAAAAAGTAACTTATATAAATAATTAATAACTTTAAATAACTAGTTATTTCAATTTTATTATAATTTACTATCTATCAATTATTTTATTTTTTATAATAGATAGAAAGAAAAAGAAGAAAATTCTATATTTATAAAATAAATTCGAGTTTTGTAAAGATTTAGTTAGATAGTTATATTATTTACTTCACTTTTTAATATTCACTATTTATATCTATATAATAAAAACTTTTCAAATAAACTTAATATTAATATTTATCTTCTTCCTTCTTCTTCTATTTCTAATTCTTTTTAAAATAACTCCACGCTGCCTCTCTTCCTTTCTCTCTACTAATTATTTATATCAACTTATTTAGAATCTTTATTTACTTATCTTTTATATATTCAATTCACTTTTATAAGTTTCTAATAGATCTTCTATCTATTTATCTTTAAAGATTGTAAGTATTATTTATTTAAAATTATATTTAGCTTTCTAAAATTATTATAAAGTAAGAAATATAAAATTGATATTTTTTAGTAAAGACTTTATAAAAGATCGATATATATATAAACTATTCTAATTTTACTTTCCTATTTTTTATAAAAAAAAGAAAAGTTCTTAAATTTATTTGATAAACTTCTAAATAACTAGCTATTAACTTTTAATATATATTTAAACTTCTTAAAATAATAAGTAAAAGAAAGAAATTAAGTTTATTTAAACTATTATAATTATTATCTATTTTAAAAAAAGCTAAGATATATTCGCAATTTAATATTATATCCTTCTTTATTATTAAAAAACCTTCTTCTTTTAATAAATCTGTTATTAAAAACTCTCTCTAAATTAATAATATAAATTCAACTTTAGTAATAACTCAAGTTAAATCGTCTACTATATCTATTAAAAATATTACTATTATTAAGAAAGTAAAGAAAAAAGTTATAAAAAAAGAGGTAAAAGAGGTTTATAAAATTGTAAAGAAAGAATAAAAGATTATAAAGATAATTAAGAAGAAAAAGATGAAAAAAGCAAAGAAGGCGGCGAAGAAAGTAATAAAAAAAGAGTATAAAGTTGTAAAAGTATTATCTAAAAGAAAAAGTAAAAACAAAGCTATAAATAATATTTTTAAAACTAATTCTTCTTCTTTAAAATCTAACTTCGATTTCGAGTTAGATTTAGACTTTAACTCTAATTTAGATATTTCTACTAATTCTTGTTTATTACAAATATCTGCTTTAGTAGTTATTAAATATAAGTAATATTAAATAAATCTATTTATAAAATACTATAATAAAAATATATTAGAAAATTTAAAAACTATTAAGTTTAATCTCTAGTAAATTAATTCTTCGAATAGTCTAAAATATATTTAGTATATTGTTATTAATATTGAATATAATATAAATATACTTTTTAAATATCTAAGTTTCTATTATATAAAACAATTTTATAAAGTACTTATATTTCTAAATATAGAATTCCCTCTTTATTAAACTTATTTAATTCTATTCTACTACTTTTTATTAAACTTATTTAATAAATATCTTTTACTTTTACTAAT
The DNA here is from genome assembly GCA_026226035.1 of Clarireedia monteithiana. Taxonomy (NCBI): domain Eukaryota; kingdom Fungi; phylum Ascomycota; class Leotiomycetes; order Helotiales; family Rutstroemiaceae; genus Clarireedia; species Clarireedia monteithiana. The sequence goes on from JANHAD010000386.1 coordinate 8,535, forward strand.
TATTATTCTAGCTATTAAAACTCTTATTAATAAGTTATTTAAAATTAAAGCTAGTAACTTCGATATTCTTATTACAAAGAAAAGTAATAAACAAAGTTTTGTAAATAAGAAATTCTTTATTCAATTGTTTATTTAGATTAAAAGGACTAATAAACTATTTAACCTTTTAGCTTTTCACTTTGTAAATAACTTTAAATACTACTTTACTATAAATATTATCATTTAAATTAATTATATAATTATAATATTACAGTTTCTTAAATAACTAATACTTTTTAATTTCCCTCAATCAGAGTTTAAAAATACTAATATATATTTCCTTGAATATAACTATAAAAACTAAAATCATATTTTTACTATTATCAAGTTTATCTTATATAACAACTTAGATAGTTATTCTAATACTAGAAAACAAGTTAATAAAAAGAATATTTTAAATATATATCTACCTTCTTTTCTTACAAACAAAGATATTACAATTACTTTCAATAATTATTTTAAAATTAAAGATAATATCTCTAAATTAAAGAATTATTAGATGAAAATTATTAATTAATTAGAAATCGCTATTAAAAACTATTTTAACTTTAATAACCTTCTAATTACTAAATAGTTAATAAGAAAAATAATAGTAAATCTAAAATTTATATAAAACTTATATTAATTAAAAGACGATTTATTAAAAAGCTTATTTTAATAAAATATTAATAAGAGTATAAAAAAGGATTATATTAAATATCCTCCTTTATTTTTAGAAAATACTTTTTAATTTATAAAGAAGTTAGAGTTATATATTAAAGTTCTATAAAGCTTTAATAATATTAATAAAATATAATAATCTTAATTCTAAAGCGAAACTAATATTACTATTAGTAACTTGCTTAAGATTACTTATATATAAGAAACTAATAATATTTATAGCGAAACTAAAATAAAGTCTAGAATATAAATAAAAGAAGAAAAGATATAAATATTCTAGAATTTAAAAATAATTATAAATTCTATCTTTAAACCTCTTTTAAATTACAAAACTTTATATTACTAAGCTAGTATAGATCCTAATAACCTAGAGATTTTTTTAAATAATAGTCTCTTTTATAAACTATATTAAATTATTAGTAATTATATTTCTCAACTCTTTTTCTTATTAAATAAGTTCGATATAAAGCTATTTAAATTATTTCATTTTTATCTAATATATTACTTAGCTTTATATTCAACTATATTATTTAAGAATTCGTTTATTTATAATTCTATTATAAGCTTTAAATATAATATTAGAAAAATACTAATTATATTTAATATACTAAAGTTAATAAACAATACTCAATTTAAATTAGTTAAACTTTAAATTTATAAAATTATTTTTATTACTTATTTAAATATTTCTATCGAAGTTTAATAAACAGATATTAAAAAGTTCTTTTCTAATATATTTACTATTCATCAATTTTATAAAACCTTTACTATTATCAATAATTTTATAAAACTTAAAATATTAGTTATACTAAATACTATAAATAGACTTTATAAAATCTTAAATAAACTAAATCTACAAAACTTAAAAATAAGTTATCTAATTACTTCTTCTTCTTATTACTTTGTTAATATAGTTGAAGTTTATTTTTCTAACCTCTACTTATCCTTATCAAATATATTCAACTACTTTGATTATAAAATATATTTAATAAACTATTAAAACTCTATTTCACTCTTTTTATTCTTTCTTTTATCTTACTAATAATATTTCTAAATAAACTAAATTAATAATAATCTTATCTTTACACTTTATTTAATATAACTGCACTTTGGCTATTATTATTATAAACAAAATAATTATAATAATAAAACTAATAAGAGATAAAGTAAATATCTTGAAAATCGAATTGGAATTCAAGTCGAAGTTAAATAACTTCAATTTAAATTATCGCTATTATAGATATAAGTAAAAAAAGATTATATTAAAACTAATATAAAAATCTTTCAAAGTCTATACTAATCTTATTTAGTATAGATTTACACAGATTATTATAAATAAAGTATATATTCTCTACAACCTATAAACACTTTTAACAAAGTTAATTTTCTAAATTATTAAAGAAAATATTTACTTTCTAACTACAACTTCTCTCTTAAACTATTTTTAAAATCTTTATAGCTATCTCTTCTAACTTTTTAAAAAAAAGTAGATTTTTAATAATAACTATCTTACTAATTAAATATATTAAGAAGATTTTAATCTTTTTAATTTTAATTATTATAAAGGTAAAAAAGAAAAAAATAGTTAATTAATAGATTTAAAATATATCAATCTTATAATTAATAAGAATTCCTTTACTAGTATTTATAATAATAGCTATAAACTTTTCCTCCTTAATTTTAAGAGATATATAAGAACTAGTTATATAAAAGAAAACTAGATTATAAAAATATATACTTTTATTATACTACTAATTCTAAAGATAATTCTTCTATATATTAGTTATAAAACACTAATTAATTTCGAGAATAACTTGTAATTAGAATATATAGATAAGTCGATTCTATTATATAATATCTATATTATTTAACTTGAAATAAATAATTAAGAAAAGATAATATATAATAATTATATAATTAGTATAATAAGTAAATTAGATAATAGTCTATTAATATTTATTCTCAAAACTACTAAGACTAATACTGAGATTAAAAACTTTGTAAAAAGTAATAATAGCTTTATATAAAATAATAGAGTTTTTTATTACTTCAAATATATTATATATAATCCTCGATTTAGTTGTTTAACTAAGCTTAACTAAGTTTATATAACAAGAGAATAAAAAAAAGCTGCTACTAAATATTATTATAATTAGTAAGTAAATATTAATAATAATAATAATTTATCTTTTTTCTTCTCTCAAACTTACAAAAGTAAGGAATATAGAATTCTGTTTAACTAATTGAATATAATATAATACACTATTATAATATCTATTAAGTTTTGTTAAAGATTAAATTTAATTATATAAAATATTCGCAAAAATAAAAAAACTATCTTGATTTTTAAATATTTTATAACTTTGTAATATATAACTAGTTCTTTTTACTTTTTCTTATAAAATAAGTTTAATAAATCCTTTCTAATTTATTTATTCTTATTAATTATTTCTTTTTAAACTTATTCTATAAGTTTAATATATTGTAGTTTTAACTAATTTCTTTATATAGTTTAAATACTTTAAAATACAACTTGCTAATCTTAAAATCAAATATATTTCTATTAAATCTAATAACAATTAAGAAGATTATATAAAGATAATTACTAACTTCAATAATCTGATATTATTTATAATAGTTTTTCTTATAACAACTACTTTAAGATCTATTTTACTTAACTTCTAATTATCTTTATTATATATTATAATAATAAAAATATTAATCTTATTTTATATCTTCATTTAAATTATAGATTATATTGTTAAAATCAGTTAACTTTGTTATTAATATATATATTTTCTTTAAATTAATTATTTATTTAATTAGTTTAGCCTTTATTAGATTTATAAAAAGATTATCTTTAATATTATTAGTAAAAGATTTATATTGAAATTAGCTAATTCAACCTTTACTATAAAAGAGCTAATTAGATTATTTCTTAATATAAATAAATTATATAGATTATATTATTTCTTTTAAATAAAACTTCTTTTTATATTAAAAGATTATTATATAATTAAACTTAGTAATAAATAATACTTTATAAAGAATAAAATCTTATTATCTACAAATAGTAAATTAAATACTCTAATTAAAATAATTAAGAAAATTAAAAAATTAGGTTATACTTCGTATTTTAAATATTTCAAAATACAGAATATTATAAAAAATAAACCTTTTATTTAATACTTTAAAATACTAATTACTAATTATTTCACTTAGATAATATAGATATTATAATAATAGTTTCTCAAGTTTAAACTACACTATATATATTCTCAGCTAAATCTATTAAAGATTCTTTATTAGCTTTAACTAATAGTTTACTAGTTAATTTAATATATAATAAATTAGAGGATTCTTTTAATATCTCTATTTAATTTGAATTACAACTATCTATACAAGTTTTTTAACTGAAAAGTTATATTAATTATATTATCGAAAGTCTTATTTAAATTAGTAAAGTTTATCGATAACTTCGTATATTAAATATACTTTGTAGAAACTGTAAGATAATAAATAATAAAATTAAAAGTAAAATTATAAAAGCTTATTAAATATTATACAAAAAGTTGTTTAATAATAGTTAGATTAAAAGTAAAAATAAAAAAGAATTTAATATATATATTAGTATCTATTTTAAAGTCATCGAAATCTTTCTTAAAAAAGAGGATTTAAAAGAAAAAGATATTTATAATATTAAATAGTTTTCTAATCTTCTTGATTTTAATAATAATATAATTTAGAAGGTAAAAAGTATAAAAGCAATTTAGTTAAATATCAATAACTTTAATTCGAAATTATTATCTTTACTAGATATTTACTTTAATATTGATAACGAAAATAATATTAATAAAAAAGATAATACTAATAAGAAAAAAGAGAATAACAATATAAACTCTAATAGTAAGAACGAATCGAAAGATAAGAATAAAAATAAGATTAAAAAATAATATAATAAATACGAAGAAATATATTTAATACTTAGTAATAGAATAAATAATAATAAAATAATTAAAGGTTAAGAAAAGATATTTATTTTCTAAGTTTAAATATTTAAATTGCAAAATATTTTTATAATATATATTGATATTTCGTTGTAATAATTTAAAGAACTTATTAAATATTTAATCTAGATTTATATAATTCAATCTTTTAAAATAGATTCTTTAATTATTAAATAAGAATTATAGATATTATTCTTTTAAAAATAATATTTTATTTATTTTTCAAGTTCAAAATACTAATCCTAATAATAAAATTATAATATACAATTTTTAAAAACTTTAAATAAAAGTTTATTAAACTTATTCAATATAGAACTTTAAATATTAACTTATTGAACTTGTTTAATAAAGAATTTAAAGTATTAAATTATTGAATTTATTTAATATAGAATTTTATATATTAGTTTATCAAATTTATTCAATAAAGAACTCTAAATATTAGGTAATTAAATTTATTTAATAAGAAAGTTGAAATATTAAATAATCGAATTTATTTAATAAATAATTCTAAATATAAAGTTATCGAATTTATTTAATAAAGAGCTTTAGATATTAACTTATTAAACTTATTTAATAAGGAAGTTGAAATATTAAATTATTGAATTTTTTTAATATATAACTTTAAATATAAAGTTATCAAATTTATTTAATAAAGAGTTTTAAATATTAAGTTATTAAACTTATTTAATAAAGAACTTTAAATATTAATTTATTAAACTTATTTAATAAAGAACTTTAAATATTAGATTATCAAATTTATTTAATATAAAACTTTAGATATTAGTTTATTAAACTTATTTAATAAAGAACTTTAGATATTAATTTATTAAACTTATTTAATAAAGAACTTTAAATATTAAATTATCAAACTTATTTAATATAGAATTCTAAATATTAGTTTATCGAATTTATTTAATAAAGAACTTTAAATATTAGATAATTAAATTTATTTAATAAGGAAATTGAAATATTAAATAATTGAATTTATTCAATAAATAACTTTAAATATAAAGTTATTGAATTTATTCAATAAAGAGTTTTAAATATTAGAGAATTATAATATAATTAAAAGTAACTTACTTTTAATAGATAACATTCTATTAACTCTTTAAAAGCTATTATTATAAAAGCAAACTATTTATTTACTATTATAAACTATATTATAAATTATACTATAAACTATATTATAAGTTATACTATTTGCTATACTATTCGCTATACTAATTACTATACTAATTACTATATTATAAGCTATACTATAAACTATATTATAAATTATATTATAAGTTATATTATAAGTTATATTAGTTACTATATTATTTGCTATATTATAAGTTATACTATAAGTTATATTATTTGCTATAATATTTACTATACTATAAACTATAATATTCGCTATACTATTTACTATATTATTTGCTATACTATTTACTATACTAGTTACTATACTAATCGCTATACTATAAACTATATTATAAACTATATTATAAGCTATACTATTTACTATAATATTTGCTATATTATAAACTATAATATTTATTATACTATTTACTATACTATTTGTTATACTATTAGTTATACTATTCGCTATATTATTTATTATAGCTTTAAATATTAATAATTTTAATAAGATTAGTATCTAAATCTCTATACTTACTTTATTACTTAGTAGTAAAAAAAAAGATCAGATATTTAAAATCGCAAGATATTTTTTAACTAATTAGAAATAGTAATCTATACAAATAAAATAAAAAGTAATTTTTACTTTGAAAATTATATATACTTAAAAGAATATAAAAGGTAGTAAGCTGCTAATTAAACTTATTATTTATAACTTTCTCTAATCTATTTAGTAATATATAAAAGCTCTTATTAATATATACTTAGATTATTAAATTCTATTATTAAAATAGTAACCTCTTTATTTCAAAATTCAAGTTAATCTAACCTTTATATATATATTAGATATACTTTCAAATTATTTTAAAATTCGAATAATACTATGAAAAAATAAATAAAAATAAAATATTTAATGAAAGTAGTAGATACTTAAATATAATAAATTTAAAAAATATAAGAAATTAAATTTAGTAAAAAAAAAGCTATATTCAAAATCCTTAAAAAACAAAGCTATATATATTAAATTATTAAGTAAGTTTATTTATTCTATATCTTATATACCTCGATTTACAAACTAATATTATATTTAGTATTTGAAAGAGCTTTAAAGAATTTATAACTGAATATTATTTTAATATCTACATTAGTATAAATCCTATTATACCTTTATTATATATCGAGTATTTACTATTATTTATAGTAATCTTCTAAATATATTTATATAACTATTATATAATCACTTTACTTAGAAAAGCAATTACAAAAATAAATAATCTAATTAACTATCTTACTATTTAAGAAAAACTACTTAGTACTATTAAGAATAAAAATATATATAAAATATATTATTAAATAAAAAGTATATAAATTAATATTAAAAGACTAAATAGAAAATACAATTATAATTAGAAGTAGATATGAAAACAAGGATTATTAAACAATTATATATAAATAAATAAATTATTAATAATAGAATTTCTTTAAGTACTTAGTTTAAATATAAGGATAAATATAATAATATCAAAAGATATATAAATATACTTCTTTACAGCTTTGAGTTATCTTTAATATATACTTAGTATAAAGAATAAAATATTTAAAAATAATAATATATCTTATATAATATTTACTTACCTATTACTATAAACTTGGGATTAATAATATATATATAATAAAATAGATATAATTATATAAATTAGTAATATAGATCAATATAGTAATATTATAGTTAGTATTAATACAATTAAATATATAAAAGCAAACTATAATAATCTTAATATCAAGGATATATTAGTAATTAAACTAGATTTTACTATTTTTATAATATTTTTATTAACTATATTATCTAAAGCTAAATTTAGAAAAAATACTAGTAATATAATATAACTAAATAAAGACTTGATAATTAATTACAATCTATATAACTACTTTATATATATATTAAATAAAGATATTAAGAAGTATCTAAAGTTATTTACTTTCAAGCTATTTAAAGAAATTTCGATTATTATAAAAGAATATATTAAAGAATCTTTTAAAAAGTATATTTAGTATATTCTTATTAGAGAGTTTTTTAAACTAGCTTATAATAAAGTAGTAATAAAAACTGCTAAAACTAAATACTATTTATATTTTACAAAACTTAATTTTACTAAACTTATAGAATATTTAAAAATTCTAAAGAATTCTAAGAAGAAACTTAATTATATTTATATAAACAATAAATTAAAATCAAATATTAAACTTCTTTAATCTTTTATATATATTTAAAGTATTATAAAAATTATTTATATAGTTAATCTTACTTTGTTAGTATTTAATATAAACTAATTAGCTAAGTCTAATAGAATTTATATTAGTAAATAGCTAAATAGTTTTAAAGAGAAAAACGATATATTAACTTTTATAACTATTAAAATATAAAAAAACAAAGAAACTTAGAAATTCTTCTAAGATAACTATTTCCTTATTTTCTAATAAAGAAAAGTAAATATTCGAATTATAGAAGTTATTTTAGATAAAGTATAGAAAATTAAAAAAAAGGTTTTTCTAATATTAGAAAATTACAATTCTATAATTATATAAATATTCCTTTATAAAAAAGAAGAATATAGTAGTAAACTAATACTAATACTAGTTATAGCTAACTTGAAGATTTCTATTATAAGATATAGTATTAAATAAATTAATAAGGAATTTATTAATATAAATATAATTTATATAATACTCTTAAAACTTAAGATATTGAAAATAAGAATATATAGAAGAAATTTAAAAAAATAAATAAAAAGATTTATAAAAAAATATAGAATTATATTAATATATAATAATTATAAAGCTTGATATAGAGATTATAATATTTATAATAGCTTATTATAAAACTAATTTACTTTTTCAAGCTATTAGAAATAACTAAGTTCTACTTGTAAATATATTTTTATTAAAATAGTAAGCGATCTATTTATTTACTTACTTATTTAATTTATAAAAACTTTACTCTCTCTTCTCTTTTCTTTTTATTATATCTAGTATTTAATTAGTATTATATAAAAAAGATATTAAACTAGCTTTTATTAAATAAATTCAAAAGTATCTTTTATACTAGTTTAATAAAAATATAATATAGTATATTAAAACTTATAAGTAGAAAATTAAAGAATTTTATAATATTTTTTTTCTTTTACTCTTTTTTATATACAACAACTTTATATAATACTACTGGAAATTCGTATATATAGATATAAACCTAAAATACTTTTATAAATATTCGAAGATACTAAAATATATTATTCACTATAAACAAATATAATAGACTTTTAATAAGTAGTTACTCCGCCTTACTTACTTATTACATAACTTGATAAAAAGATTATAATATTTATAGTAACTTATTATAAAGCTGACTCACTTCCTTAAACTATTAAAAATAATAAAATTCTACTTATATATCTACTTTCGCTAATATAAAAGTATAACTACTTATCTTAACAACTTTTGAAATTCCTTTTCTCTCTTCTTTTCCCTCTCACTCTCTCTACTTACCTCTTCTCTTTCCTTTCTCTCTCTTTTAAGATTATAAATAATTAGTAACTCTAATTATATAAATAATAGCTTTAAAAAATTATAATAATAATATCTACTTATAAACTTAAAAATATCTATAAAGTATTTTATAGCTAAATAAGAAATTCTATCCTCTCTTTTTAATTAGTAGAAATAAAGGCTTTAGATTATAATAAAGGCTTAATCTGTTATATATATAAAATACTTTCTAAATAGATATTCTATATTTAGTTAACTTAATATATCTTTATACTCTTTAAAAGATACTAAGATAATAAATTTAACTTAATATCTAATAGATAAAAATAATATTTCTTTCTTTCTTTCTCTCTTTTTTTTTTATATTATCTTACTAAAATTCTAATTAAATCTAATTAAAAAATTATTATTAATAAAGTTAACTATTCTTTATTTAATTATAAAATTAACTTTATTTA
>JANHAD010000387.1:0-18148 GCA_026226035.1 Clarireedia monteithiana
TTTATAAAGTGTTTTTTAAAGTGTTTTTTAATATAAAGTTAAAGTATTTTATAAAATGTTTTTTAAAGTATTTTTTAATATAAAGTTAAAGTATTTTGTAAAATATTTTTTAAAGCGTTTTTTGATATAAAGTTGAAATATTTTATAAAATGTTTTTTAAAGTGTTTTTAATATAAAGTTGAAGTATTTTATAAAGTGTTTTTTAAAGTGTTTTTTGATATAAAGTGTTTTTAATATAAAGTATTAAAGATTATAATATAGTCTAAGCTTTCTATAATATTATAATATAATGTAGTAATCTCTTTTTTTTAAATAATATAATATTCAATCTTAAACTCTTTTATAATCTTATTATATCCTACTTACTTTAATATCAGCTTTTTATTGAACTTATTTAATAAACACTTTAAATTACTAATTTAATTACAATAGTTTATAATATAACAATAATATAATAATACTATTAGTAGTATAATCAATATAGAATATAATATAATAATCTCGAAATATATAATAAATATAATTTTATCCTCTATTTTCTAAATCTAGTTAATAATTTAAGTTCTTCTTCTTCCGAAAGGTTTATATAATAGAAAGCTAAAAAAAATAAACAAGATTAAAAGAAGGTTAAAAAAGCAAAAGCTAAAAAAAATAAGTAGAATAAAAAGAAAGTTGAAAAAGTAAAAGCTGTTTAAAAATAATAAATTGCAAATAAATAAATCCGATTATCTTTATCTATTAATATAACTTTTAAACTATCTACAATATATTAGTTATCAGCCTTCTAATAATATATTCGAATACTAAATAGTTAAATTCGAATAAAAGTAATTTCTATTATTAACTTCTTTTTAAAATAAAGTACAGACGATGAAAATACACTTATAACTATAAAAGAGAGTAAACAACTAGTATCTTATTATACAAACCGCTGTCTACAAATATAAAATTCTAAGATTAATTTATAATTTCTTTTATAACAATCAATTAAGATTGATAATAATTTACTAATAAATAATTGTATACTAGTTTCTTTCAATTTATATATTTCAGTATTACCTCGATTATCTCCTAGTATATTTATACAGTTTTTAAAGAATATAAATTTAAAATTTAGATTATTTTATCTTTTTTTTAATATACTTTGCTTTTACTAAACTAGTTCGATAAAAATCAAGATAATTCTTACTTTCGAATAAGTTTTATAAGAAGTTGATTGAATAAATATTTATTTACTTTATTTATTCTATATCTTCTATTATAGTTATATAAGACTAAGTAATTATTTATTATTTATTTCTAATTAACTCTTTTTTAATAGAGATATTTTCAAACTATCTATTTATAATTGTTTATATAAGTCAATATTAGATAATAAAGAGATTTCAAACTTTTTTCTACTTTTTCTATATCGATAATATAATCTTCCGATAATCAAGATAATAAACAATCTTTATTTAATATTATAGAGTATTTTATTAACTATCTTTAAAATAGATTATTTTATATTATAGTAAAATACTAATAATAATTTAATAATTATTATAATACTCTTTATATAGTAAAAGACTTATATAATAATTATAATAATATTAATTATTTTACTTCTCTTTTAGATTTTAAATTATTTAGAAATTCGAGGATTCTTAATTTTATCGATAGTAAATACCTTTTTTATAATAATATAACAATAATATTAACTTTAAATAATTCTTATTAACTTTATTTAAAGTAGATTAATCTTACTAATAAATCTAAAATACTTCCAACTTCTATTATAAAAAAGATATTTAAAAGGAAAAAGTTTAATAATCAAGAATATCTTTAATATATTTATCTTCTCGATTATAAATATAATATATTAGATACTCTACTATTAAATACTATCAATATTAATAATATTTATAATATTATAAACAACTTAGTAAGTTTTAAAAAAGATTTTGCTTTTTATCTAATAACTACTTTAAATAATCTTATAAGTAGAAAGGTCTATAATATTTATATTAAAGTTATAGATAATAGTTTACTTTATAATTATAAACTTATCTTACTTAAAAAGATTCTATATATCTTTATAAGAACTCTTACTAATTAGATATATATAAAATTTTACTTTATATTTCCCTAAATTTAACTATAATATAAATAGTTTTTAATACTTTCAATAATTCTAATTAGCGATTAATAACAATAACTTTACAAACTCGTTCTCTACTTTATATTTCAAAAAAGTTACTTTTTTACTACCTTCAAAAGTTTTTTATAAATTTATAATTAAATCTTTGTTTAAGTATCTATAACTAATCTTGAAAGTGGATAATAAAAAATATTATAATATAGTTAATAATAACTTCTTTAATATTCCTTCTAACCTAAATTTTCTAATAAATTGATTAAAAATATTTATAAGAATATCTAGATATATAATCTTACTAAGTTTAAAAGAATAATTATTTTCTTTATTAAAAAGAGTATAAAAGATATTTATTACTTAAAGATATATATTAAGTTAAATCGAAAATAGAATAAATAATAGAATAATAAAATTAATAAAACTTATATTTCTTAAAACTAATACTAAGTTGATCTAAGAAGATAATTTCGAGTAAAGTAGAATAAAAATAATAAAAAGTAAATACTTTTCTAGAAACTATATTATATTAAAAGCTATTATAGCTTTTATTTTAAAAATAGAAAATAGAAGAGTATTTTATCTCTTCTTCAATATAATCTAAATAGTCTTTATAATTTCAACTTCTTTATTATAACTACTAAAGTAGAAAGTAAGTAGTATAACTAAGATATTATATTCTCTTAGTTTTACTTAAAGTTAAAAATAGAATTTATTATTAATATTATTAAGTTATTCGAAAGTTCTAATATCGATATTCTATTTTACAATTCAGATTATATTACTTTAGTTTATAATATTATATATATTTAGATTACAGATCTTCAATCTACTATTAGATTTATACTTACTAGTAAAAATAAAGTAAAAGAAGAATTTAATAAATTTAGTAATATTTTTATTGAGTTGTAAGAAGAGTATTGAATAAAAGGAGATATTTACTATTTTACTACTCTTAAACTTATATACAAAGAAATATAATTATCTTAAATATATTTTAAAATACTAGCTAATCTAGAAAATACTTTATAATAATAATTTATATTTAAAAAGGACTTTTTTAATATCAACTTTATTATTTCTTTTTATAAAGGCTACTTATATTCTAAATAATATAATAAAGAAGATTTATTAAATAAAAACTCTAATTATCTATTTTATTATTCCTCTTTCTTTCTAATTCTTTTAAAGACTTTTATAAACTTTTTATATAATAATCTTAACAAAGTTTATATAGGATTTAAAACAGTTTTTCAAGATATTAATAACCTTTATATTAATCTATTTATTATTATTACTATATTTTTATTTTTCTACTTTACTTGTTATAATATTCTTTTTAAAAGTATATCTCTTATACTCAAACTTTTTTACAACTTATAATTATATAAACTATATAAAAATATAATAGAATAATCTGATAATAAATTCGATATAATCGAGTTCTTTAAAGAACAACTGAAAAATAAAAAACTTAATATAAGTTACAATATAAAGTACTACGAATATACTTACTTTATATTTAAAATCGATTGAAGAAAATAGTAAATAGTTCCGAATTAAGTAAATAACTTTTTATAGAATAAACCTATCTTTATATATATTATAAAAGTAAGATATAAACAAGTTCTTTAAATAAACAAAAGTATTAAAATATTCTTTATAATCAAAGAATAGATCAATAAAGCTTAATTTGAAAAAGAATATAAAGTTATTTTTAATTTTTATATTAAGTATTTAATAATTCTTTATTAGTATAATATTTAAGCTTAACTCAAGAATAATAATATTCTTTCTTATAAAGAAGAAGAAATAGCTTAATTATTAAATAGAGAGGTTTTTATAATATACAATAATATAATATAATAGATTGTAGATTTCGATCTTAATATATCTTAAATATCTAACTTAAGTACTAATAATAATATCTTTTATAAAAATAATATTTACTAGCTTTTATAATATTTATTCAATTCTAAATTATTTTATTTAAACGAATTTCTAGAAGTAAGTAACTGTAAGAAGAAGTGAGGAAAAAGGTAGATTAAAAAACTATTTTATATAGTTTATACTAGAATATAAGATATAATCTCCTCAACCTATAATAGCTAAACTGTATAGATCTAGAGAGAAAAATTCTATTAAATAGTTTATACTATTAATCTACTTTTAGTTTATCTAAATTTAATTATTTTCTTTTATTAAAAGAAAAAAGCGGGGTATTTATAAGATATATTTAATTTTCTTAAAAGACTTCTTATATTTATAATTCTTTTAATATATTATTTACTAGCTAAACAAATCTATTCTAATCGTTTATATTTTAAGATTTTAGTATATTATAAATAGTTAAATATATCTATCTTTTATAGTAAACTACTAAGACTTTAATATAAAATTGAATTCTAAGGCAAATCTATTAATTAGATTTAGAAGATTATAATATAAAAATAATATTGCTTTTTATAATTTATATACTCTTTAATATATAGTATTTAATTATAATAAGAATATAATTTATTTCCTATTTTTAAAGAATTAGTTTATTAGTTTCTGTTTCCTACTTTAATTAATTATATATATCTTTTTAACTATCTAGATATTATTATATTATTAAGAATAAAATAAGAAAGTTAATATTTAAGAAGATAAAGTTCAAAGCTATTTATAAAATTTATTCAATAAAAGAAGGTTGGTAATTAACAAGTTAGAGCTTAAAGCTATTTATAAAACTTATTTAATAAAAGAAAGTTAACAGTTAATAAGCTAAGATTTAAAACTATTTATAGAATTTATTTAATAAAAGAAAGTTGGTAGTTAAAAAGCTAAAACTCAAAGTTGCTTACTAAACTAGTTTAATAAATAGTAGTTAGTAGTTAAAAGTATAAAGCTATAAAGTATTTATAGAATTAGTTTAATAAAAAACTCTATTTCTTTAATTTCAATTAATCGGCTTTAGATCTGTTAAAATATTTATAACTTCATTACTTAGAATATTAGTATACTTTAGCGATTAGTATTTATATATTCTAAGTATTTATTATATCTTGAATTCTTAGTAGTTCAGAAAAGCCTATTATAAGAATACTACTATATATATATTTATATCACTATTATTAAACTACTATAAAGTTATAAAACAATCTGTTTAACTTACTATAATAATAAAAAATATATTCTAGTATTTATATTATATTTATTTATATCTTTGTAAGTTGAAAGTATTATATCTCTTCTATATCTTCTTGCAATTAATAATAGTTTTATTAAATCTATAATCTTTTCTAAGATTACGAGATTTCTTTCTAATAGTAATTAGCTTTCTAAACTCACAGTATTTATAAACTAAGTTAATAATCTAATTAATATATAAGTTACAACAAATAGCCTTATATTAGAAATCGATAAGAATAACTTTATAGTATTTATAAGTTAAATTCTAATTAATCTAATAGAAGTTTAAGACTTTTAATTTAGTATAGTAATAATTAATATATTCTTTAATAGTAAATTTAAAAGATTATTAGTATTTAAAAGATTGTTAATATTTGAAAGATTTAATAAAAGTTTAAGACTCTCAAGTTAATATAGTAATAATTAATATATTCTTCGGTAGTAAATTTAAAAGATTGTTAGTATTTAAAAGATTGTTAATATTTAAGTTAATTAATATTTTAATTAGTAAGTTTATTATAAATAGTACTTTTTAGAACTAAGTATTTATAGTTACTATAACGAATATAGATATAATAGATAATATATCTTTATTTAGCTTTATAATTAAAATAGCATGTTTTATTTAAAAGTATAATAGATAATATTCAATTATCGAAGCTCTTAATATTGTATATAAAAAAGGAATCGAAGTATTTCAAACTACTTCTTCTTCTAAACTTTCTTGAGATATTTAAAAGTATTTATTTTAATTATCTATTAAGTTGTTAATAGCTCGGATTATTATTTATTATTAAATACAAAGATAGTTATAATATTATATTACAATCTTTATATCTAAACTATTATAAAAACATTCGCTTTTATAATAATAAATATTATAATCGACTTAATTGATTATACTATTAACTATTATTTCTATTATAATAATATTCACTTCTTATATTAATAGATAAATAAAAAGGAAATTTATATAAATAATTAGTAATTATAAGTAACTAATAAATTTAGATTTCTACTTATTTTTATTATAATAATATTTACTTCTTATATTGATAGATAAATAAAAAGGAAATTTATATAAATAATTAGTAATTATAAGTAACTAGTAAATTTAAGTTTTTACTTATTTCTATTATAACAATATTCACTTCTTGTATTGATAAGTAAATAAAAAGGAAATTTATATAAGTAACTAGTAACTATAAATAATTAATAAATCTAAGTTTCTACTTATTTTTATTATAATAATATTCACTTTTTATATTAACAAGTAAATTAAAAGGAAACTTATATAAGCAATTAGTAATTATAGATAATCGATAAATCTAGATTTCTATTTATTTTTATTATAACGATATTTACTTTTTATATTAACAAATAAATTAAAAAGTAACTTATATAGGTAATTAATAACTTTAGATAACTAGTTATTTTAATTCTATTATAATTCACTATTTATTAATTATTTTATCTCTTATAATAGATAGAAAGAAAAAGAAGAAAACTCTATATTTATAAAATAAATTCGAGTTTTACAAAGACTTAGTTAGATAATTATATTATTTACTTTATCTTTTAATATTCATTGTTTATATCTATATAATAAAAACTTTTCAAATAAACTTAATATTAATATTTATTTTCTTTTTTCTTCTTCTATTTCTAATTCTCTCTAAAACAACTCTATACTACTTCCTTTCCTCTCCTCCCCACTAATTATTTATATTAACTTGCTTAGAATTCTTATTTATTTATCTTCTATATATTTAATTCGCTCTTATAAGTTTCTAACAAATCTTCTATTTATTTATTTTTAAAGATTGTAAATATTATTTATTTAGAATTATATTTAGTTTCTTGAAGTTATTATAAAGCGAGGAATATAAAATTAATATCTCTTAATAAAAGCTCTATAAGAGATTAATATATATATAAACTATTCTAGTTTTACTTTTTTATTTTTTATAGAAAAAAGAAAAGTTTTTAAATTTATTCGATAAACTTCTAAATAACTAACTACTAACTTTTAATATATATCTAAACTTTTTAAAATAGTAAGTAAAAGAAAGAAATCGAGTTTATTTAAATTATTATAATTATTATTTATTTTGAAAAAAACTAAAATATATTTGTAATTTAATATTATATTTTTCTTTGTTATTAAGAAACTTTTTTCTTTTAATAAATTTATTATTAAGAACTCTCTCTAAATTAATAATATAAACTCAGTTTCGGTAATAACTCAAGTTGAATTGTTTACTATATTTGCTAAAAACATTGCTACTATCGAGAAAGTAAAGAAAAAGATTATAAAAAAAAAGGTAAAAGAGATTTATAAGACTATAAAGAAAGAATAAAAGATTATAAAAGTAATTAAGAAGAAAAAAATAAAGAAAGTAAAGAAGGCGGCGAAGAAGGTAATAAAAGAAAAGTATAAAGTTGTAAAAATATTATTTAAAGGAAAAAGTAAAAACAAAGCTATAAATAATACTTCTAGAACTAATTCTTCTTCTTTAAAATCTGACTTCGATTTTGAATTAGATTTAGACTTTAACTCTAATTTAGATATTTCTATTAATTCTTATCTACTATAAATATTTACCTTAATAGCTATTAAATATAAATAGTATTAAGTGAATTTACTTATAAAGTATTATAATGAAAATATATTAGAAAATTTAAAAACTATTAGACTTAATCTCTAACAAGCTAATTTTTTAAATAATCTAAGATATATTCAATATATTATTACTAATATTAAATATAATATAAATATACTTTCTAAGTATTTAAACTTCTATTATATAAAATAGTTCTGCAAAGTATTTATATTCTTAAATATAGAATTTCTTTCTTATTAAATTTATTCAATTCTACTTTACTATTTTTTATTAAATTTATTTAATAAATATTCTTTACTTTTATTAATTATTATTCTAGCTATTAAAACTCTTATCGATAAGTTACTTAAAGTTAAAGCTAATAACTTCGATATTCTTACTACAAAGAAAAGTAGTAAACAGAGTTTTATAAATAAGAAATTCTTCGCTTAATTACTTACTTAGATTAAAGAAACTAACAAGTTATCTGACTTTTTAGCTTTTCGCTTTATAAATAACTCTAAATATTATTCTACTATAAATATTATTATTCAAATTAATTATATAATTACAATATTATAGCTTTTTAAACAACTAATACTCTTTGATCTCTTTTAATTAAAACTTAAGAATACTAATATATATTTTCTTAAGTATAATTATAAAAACTAGAATTATACTTTTATTATTATCAAGTTTATCTTATATAACAATTTAAATAGTCGTTCTAATATTAGAAAACGAGCTAGTAAAGAGAATATCTTGAATATATACTTATTTTTTTTTCTTATAAACGAAGATATTATAACTACTTTTGATAACTATCTTAAAGTTAAAAATAATACTTCTAAGTTAAAAAATCGTTAGATAGAAGTTGTTAATCAACTAGAAATTATTATTAAAGACTATTTTAACTTTAATAACCTTCTAATTACTGAATAGTTAATAAGAGAAATAATAGTAAATCTAGAATTTATATAAAACTTACATCGATTAAAAAACAATTTATTAAAAAACTTGTTTCAATGAAATATTAGTAAAAGTATAAAAAAAGATTATATTAAGTATCCTCCTCTATCTCTAAAAAATACTCTTTAATTTATAAAAAGATTAAAGTTATATATTAAAATTCTATAAAGCTTTAACAATATTAATAAAATATAATAATTTTAATTTTAAAGCGAAACTAATATTATTATTAATAACCTACTTAAGATTACTTATATATAAGAGGCTAATAATATTTATAACAAAATTAAAATAGAGTTTAAAATGCAGATAAAAGAAGAAAAGATATAAGTATTTTAGAACTTGAAAATAGCTATAAGCTTTATTTTTAAATCTTTTCTAAATTACAAAGCTTTATACTACTAAGTTGGTGTAGATCCTAGCAACTTAGAGATTTTTCTAAGTAGTAGTCTCTTTTATAAACTATATTAAATTATTAGTAATTATATTTTCTAACTTCCTTTCTTATTGAATAAGTTTAATATAAAGCTATTTAAATTATTTTATTTTTATTTAATATATTACTTAGCTTTATATTCAATTATATTATTTAAAAATTCGTCTATTTATAATTCTATTATAGACTTTAGATATAATATTAGAAAAACGTTAATTATATTTAATATACTAAAGTTAATAAATAATATTTAATTTAAATCAACTAAGTTTTAAACTTACAAAGTTATTTTCATTATTTATTTAAGTATTTTTATTGAAGTTTAGTAAGTAGATATTGAAAAGTTCTTTCTTAATATATTTACTATTTATCAGTTTTATAAAACTTTTATTATTATTAACAATTCTATAAAACTTAGAATATTAGTTATACTAAATATTATAGATAGACTTTATAAAATCTTAGATAAGCTGAATTTATAAAATCTAAAAGTAAATTATCTAATTACTTCTTCTTTTATTACCTTGTTAGTATAATTAAAGTTTATTTTCCTAACTTCTATTTATCTTTATCGAATATATTCAACTACTTTGATTATAAAATATATTCAATAAACTATTAAAACTTTATTCTACTTTTTTTATTTTTCTTTTTATCTTACTAATAATATTTCTAAATAGACTAGATTAATAATAATTCTATCTTTATACTTTATTTAATATAATTATACTTTGGCTATTATTATTGTAAATAAGATAATTACAATAATAAAATTAATAAAAGACGAAATAAATATCTTGAAAATCGAATTGAAATCTAAGCTAAAGTTAGATAACTTTAACTTGGATTATTATTATTATAAATATAAGTAAAAAAAGACTATATTAAAATTAATATAGGAATCTTTCAAAGTTTATACTAATTTTATTTAGTATAAATTTATATAGATTATTATAGATAAAATATATATCTTTT
Source organism: Clarireedia monteithiana (assembly GCA_026226035.1). Taxonomy (NCBI): domain Eukaryota; kingdom Fungi; phylum Ascomycota; class Leotiomycetes; order Helotiales; family Rutstroemiaceae; genus Clarireedia; species Clarireedia monteithiana. The sequence goes on from JANHAD010000387.1 coordinate 10,292, forward strand.
ATAACTTGCAAACACTTTTAACAGAGTTAATCTTCTAAGTTATTAAAGAAAATATTCACTTTCTAACTACAATTCCTTTTTTAAATTATCTTTAAAATCTTTATAACTACTTCTTTCAACTTTTTAAAAAGAAGTAGATTTTTAATAATAACTATCTTGTTAATTAAATATATTAAGAAGATTTTAATCTTTTTAATTTTAATTATTATAAAAGTAAAAAGGAAAAGAATAGTTAATCGATAGATCTAGAATATATTAATCTTATAATTAGTAAAAACTTCTTTACTAGTATTTATAATAATAGTTATAAACTTTTCCTTTTTAACTTTAAGAGATATATAAGAACTAGTTATATAAGAGGAAACTAAGTTATAAAAATATATACTTTTATTATATTGCTAATTCTAAAAATAATTCTTTTATATATTAACTATAAAATACTAATTAATCTTAAAAATAGCTTGTAGTTAGAGTATATAAATAAGTCAATCTTATTATATAATATCTATATTATTTAACTTGAGATAAATAATTAAGAAAAGATAATATACAATAATTATATAATTAGTATAATAAGTAAATTAGGTAGTAGTTTATTAATATTTATTCTCAAGATTATTAAAACTAATACTAAGATTGAAAACTTCATAGAAAATAATAATAGCTTTATATAAAATAATAGAGTTTTCTATTACCTCAAATATATTATATATAATCCTCGACTTAGTTATTTAACTAAGCTTAACTAAGTTTATATAACGAAGGAATAAAAAAAAGCTGCTATTAAATATTGTTATAATCAGTAAGTAGATATTAATAATAATAATAACTTATTCTTCTTCTTCTCTCAAACTTATAAAAGTAAGAAGTATAAAATTCTATTTGACTAATTGAATATAATATAATATATTATTATAATATCTATTAAATTTTATTAAAGATTGAACTTAATTATATAGAATATTTGTAAAAATAAAAAAACTATCTTGATTTTTAAATATTTTATAACTTTGTAATATATAACTAATTCTTTTTACTCTTTTTTATAGAATAAGTTTAATAAGTCTTTTCTAATTTATTTATTCCTATTAATTATTTCTTTTTAAACTTGTTTTATAAATTCAGTATATTATAATTTTAACTAATCTTTTTATATAATTTAAATACTTCAAAGTATAACTTGTTAATCTTAAAATCAAATATATTTCTATTAAATTTAATAATAACTAAGAAGATTATATAAAGATAATTACTAATTTCAACAATCTAATATTACTTATAATAGTTCTCTTCATAATAACTATTTTAAGATTTATTTTACTTAATCTCTAATTATCTTCGTTATATATTATAATAATAAAAATATTAATTTTATTTTATATCTTCGTCTAGATTATAAATTATATTGTTAGAATCAGTTAACTTCGTTATTAGTATATATATCTTCTTTAAATTAATTACTTATTTAACTAATTTAGTTTTTATTAAATTTATAAAAAGATTATCTTTAGTATTGTTAGTAAAAGATTTATATTAAAATCAATTGATTTAACTTTTACTATAAAAAAGCTAATTAAGTTATTTTTTAATATAAATAAATTATATAAACTATATTATTTCTTTTAAACAAAACTTCCTTTTATATTAAAAGATTATTATATAATTGAACTTAGTAATAAACAATACTTTGCGAAAGATAAAATCTTACTATTTGTAAATAGTAAGCTAAATACTTTGATTAAAGTAATTAAGAAAACTAAGAAACTAAGTTATACTTTATATTTTAAATATTTCAAAGTGTAGAATATTGTAAAAAATAAACTTTCTACTTAATACTTTGAAATACTAATTATTAATTATTTTATTTAGATAATATAAATATTATAATAGTAGCTTCTTAAGTCCAAACTATACTATATATATCTTTAGCTAAATCTATTAAAGATTCTCTATTAGCTCTAACTAATAGTTTATTAGTTGATTTAATATATAATAAATTAGAGGATTTCTTTGATATTTCTATTTAACTTGAATTATAATTATTTATATAAGTTCTTCGATTGAAAGATTATATTAATTATATTATTAAAAGTTTTATTTAGACTAGTAAAGTTTATTGATAACTTTGTATATTAAATATACTTTGTAGAAATTATAAGATAATGAATAACAAGATTAAAAGTAAAATTATAAAAACTTATTAAGTATTATATAAAAAGTTACTTAACGATAGTTAGATTAAAAATAAAGATAAAAAAGAATTTAATATATATATTAGTATTCGCTTTGAAGTTATCAAAATCTTTCTTAAAGAAGAGGATTTAAAAAAGAAAGATATTTATAATATTGAATAGTTCTTTAATCTCTCTAATTTTAATAATAATATAATTTAGAAGGTAAGAGATATAAAAGTAATTTAGCTAAATATCAATAACTTTAATTCGAAATTATTATCTCCATTGAATATTTACTCTAATATTGATAATAGAAATAATATTAGTAAAGAAAATAATACTAATAAAGAAAAAGAGGATAATAATATAAACTCTAATAATAAGAATAAATCGAAGGATAAAAATAAAGATAAGATTAAAGAATAATATAATAAATATAAAGAAATATATCTAATATTTAATAATAGAATAAATAACAATAAAATAATTAAAGATTAGAAGAAAATATTTATTTTCTAAGTTTAAATATTTAAATTGCGAAATATTTTTATAATATATACTAATATTTCGTTATAATAATTTGAAGAACTTACTAGATATTCAACTTAAATTTATATAATTCAACTTTTTAAAATAGATTCTTTAGTTATTAGATAAGAATTATAGATATTATTCTTTTAAAAATAATATTTTATTTATTTTTTAAGTTCAAGATACTAATTCTAATAATAAAATTATAATATACAACTCTTAAAAACTTTAAGTAAAAGTTTATTAAACTTATTCAATATAGAACTTTAGATATTAATTTATTAAACTTATTTAATAGAGAACTTAAAGTATTAAGTTATCGAACTTGTTTAATATAGAATTTTATATATTAGCTTATTGAACTTATTTAATAAAGAACTCTAAGTATTAAGTAATTAAACTTATTTAATAAAAAAGTTAAAATATTAAATAATCGAATTTATTTAATAAATAACTTTAAATATAAAGTTATCGAATTTATTTAATAAAGAGTTTTAGATATTAACTTATTGAATTTATTTAATAAAGAAGTTGAAATATTAAATTATCGAATTTTTTCAATATATAACTTTAAATATAAAGTTATCGAATTTATTTAATAAAGAGCTTTAAGTATTAAATTATTAAATTTATTTAATAAAGAACTTTAAATATTAACTTATTAAACTTATTTAATAAAGAACTTTAAATATTAGATTATTAAATTTATTTAATATAGAACTCTAGATATTAGTTTATTAAACTTATTTAATAAAGAACTTTAAATATTAATTTATTAAATTTATTTAATAAAGAATTTTAAATATTAAGTTATCAAACTTATTCGATATAGAATTCTAGATATTAGCTTATTGAACTTGTTTAATAAAGAATTTTAAGTATTAAGTAATTGAATTTATTTAATAAGGAAGTTGAAATATTAAATAATTGAATTTATTCAATAAATAACTCTAAGTATAAAGTTATCAAACTTATTTAATAAAGAGTTTTAGATACTAAGAAATTACAATACAATTAAAAGTAGCTTACTCTTAGTAGATAACGCTCCGCTGGCTCTCTGAGGGCTACTACTATAGAGGCAGACTATTTGTTTACTGTTATAAGCTATGTTATAAGCTATGCTATGAGCTATGCTATAAGCTATACCATTTGCTATACTATTCGCCATGCCAATTGCTATGCCAGTCGCCATGCCATGAGCCATACTATAAGCTATACTATGAGCTATGCTATGAGCTATGCTATGAGCTATACCAGTCGCCATGCCATTTGCTATGCCATGAGCTATGCCATGAGCCATGCCATTTGCCATGACATTTGCCATGCTATGGACCATGACATTCGCCATGCCATTTGCTATGCCATTCGCCATGCTATTTGCTATGCCATTTGCCATGCTATTCGCCATGCCATTTGCCATGCCATTTGCTATGCTATTCGCCATGCCATTTGCTATGCTATTCGCCATGCCATTTGCTATGCCATTCGCTATGCCATTTACTATGCCATTCGCCATGCTATTTGCTATACCATTCGCCATGCCATTTGCTATGGCCTCAGGCATTAATAATTTTGATAGGGTCGGTGTCTAAATCTCCGTGCTTGCTTCACCGCCTGGCAGTAAAAAAAAAGGTCAGATACTTAGGATCGCAAGACACTTTTCGACTAATCAGAAGTGGTAGTTTGTGCGAGCAAAATAAGAAGCAACCCTCACTTTGGGGGTCACGTGCGCCCGGGAGAATATAAAAGGCAGTAAGCTGCTAATTAAACTTATTGTTTGTGACTTTCTCTGACTTATCTGGTAGTATATAAAGGTTCTTATTGATATATACTTAAATTGCTAAATTCTATTACTAAAATAGTAACCTCTTTATTTCGAAATTCAAGTTGATTCGACTTTTATATATATACTAAATACACTTTCAAATTATCTTAAAATTCGAATAATACTGCGAGAAGATAAATAGGAACGAAATATTTAATAAAGATAGTAGATATTTAAATATAATAAATTTAGAAAGTATAAGAAATTAAATTTAATAAAAAAAAACTATATTTAAAATTCTTAAGAAGCGAGGTTATATATATTAAACTACTAGATAAGTCTATTTATTTTATATTCTATATACCTTGATTTACAAGCTAATATTATATCTAGTATTTAAGAAAACTTTAAAGAACTTATAATTAAATATCGTTTTAATATTTATATTAATATAAATTCTATTATATCTTTATTATATATTAAATATTTACTACTATTTATAGCAATCTTCTAAATATATTTATATAACTATTATATAGTTACTTTACTTAGAGAAGCGATTATAAAAATAAATAATCTAACTAACTATTTTACTATTTAAGAAAAACTACTTAGTATTATTAAGAATAAAAATATATATAAGATATATTATTAAATAAAGGGTATATAGGTTAATATCAAGAGACTAAGTAGAAAATATAGTTATAACTAAAAGTAAGTATAGAAACAAAGGTTATTGAATAATTATATATAAATAAATAAATTGTTGATAATAGAATTTCTTTAAGTATTTAACCTAGATATAAGAATAAGTATAATAATATTAAAAGATATATAAGTATACTTTTTTACAACTTTAAATTATCTTTAATATATATTTAATATAAAAAACAAGATATCTAAAAGTAATAATATATTTTATATAATATTTATTTATTTATTGTTATAGGCTTAAAACTAATAGTATATATATAATAAAATAGATATAATTATATAAGTTAGTAATATAAATTAATATAATAATATTATAATTAGTATCGATGTAATTAAATATATAAAAGCAAATTATAGCAATCTTAATATTAAAAATATATTAGTAACTAAATTAAACTTTATTAGATTTATAATATTTTTATTAATTATATTATCTAAAGCTAAATTTAGAAAAAGTATTAATAATATAGTATAGTTAAACAAAGACTTGATAACTAGTTACAACTTATATAACTATTTTATATATATATTAAATAAAGATATTAAGAAGTATTTAAAGCTATTTACTTTCAAGCTATTCGAAGAAATTTCGACTATTATAAAAGAATATATTAAAGAACCTTCTAAAAGATATATTTAATATATTCTTATTAAGAAGTTTTTTAAGTTAGTTTATAATAAAGTAGTAGTAAAAGCTATTAAAGCTAAATACTATTTATATTTTATAAAACCTAATTCTATTAAACTTATAAAATATTTAAAGGTTTTAAAGGATTCTAAGAAAGAGTCTGATTATATTTATATAAATAATAGATTAAAATTAAATATTAAACTTCTTTAATTTTTTATATATATCTAGAGTATTATAAGAAATATTTATATAATTAATCTTGCTTTATTAGTATTTAATATAAACTGACTAACTAAGTTTAATAGAATTTATATTAATAAACAGCTAGATAGTTTTAAGAGGAAAAACAATATATTAACTTTTATAGTTATTAAAATATAGAAAAATAAAGAAACTTAGAAATTCTTCTAAGATAGTTATTTCCTTATTCTTCAACGAAGAAAAGTAAATATTCGAATTATAAAAGTTATTTTAAATAAAATATAGAAAGTTAAAAAAAAGATTTTCTTAATATTAAAAAATTATAATCTTGTAGTTATATAAATATTTCTTTATAAAAAAGAAGAATATAGTAGTAAACTAATATTAATATTAATTATAGCTAACTTGAAAATCCTTATTATAAAATATAGTATTAAGTAGATTAATAAAGAATTTATTAATATAAATATAGTTTATATAGCGCTTTCGAGATTTAAAATATTAAAAATAAAAATATATAAAAGAAACTTAAGAAAATAAGTAAAGAGATTTATAAAAAAATATAAAGTTATATTAATATACAATAACTATAAAACTTAATATAGAGATTATAGTATTTACAATAACTTACTACAAAGCTAATTTATTTCTTTAAACTATTAGAAGTAACTAAGTTTTATTTATAAATATACTTTTATTAAGATAGTAAATAATTTATCTATTTATTTATTTATCTAACTTATAAAAACCTTACTTTCTTTTCTCTTTTCTCTTTATTATATCTAGTATTCAGCTAGTATTATATAAAAAGAATACTAGATTAACTTTTATTAAATAAATTTAAAAGTATCTTCTATACTAGTTTAACAAGGATATAATATAATATACTGAGACTTATAAGTAGAAGATTGAAGAATTTTATAATATTTCCTCTCTTTTACTTTTTTCTATATATAATAACTTTATATAATATTATTAGAAGTTTATATATATAAACGTGAACTTAGAATACTTCTGTAAGTATTTAAAAATACTAAAGTATATTGTTTATTACAAATAAATATAATAGACCTTTAATAAATAGTTGCTTCATCTTACTTACTTACTATATAGTTTGATAAAGAGATTATAGTATTTATAATAGCTTATTATAAAGTCGACTCACTTCCTTAAACTATTAGAAATAACAAAGTTCTATTTATATATCTACTTTCACTAATACGAAAATATAACTACTTATCTTAATAACTTCTGAAATTCCTTTTCTTTCTCTTTTTCTTTCTTACTCTCTCTACTTACCTTTTCTTTTTCCCTTCCCTCTCTTTTAAGATTATAAATAACTAACAGTTCTAATTATATAAATAATAGCTTTGAGAAACTATAATAATAATATCTATTTATAAACTTAAAAGTATCTACAAAGTATCTTATAATTAGATAAAAAACTTTACTCTCTCTTTTTAATTAGTAGAGATAAAGGCTTTAGACTATAGTAAAAACTTAATCTGCTATATATATAGAATACCTTTTAAATAGATATTTTATATTTAGTTAGCTTAGTATATCTTTATACTTTTCAAGAAATACTAAAATAGTAGATTTAATCTAATATCTAATAGACGAAAATAATATCTCTCTTTTTTTTTCTCTTTCTCTCTTTTATATTATCTTATTGAAATTCTAATTAAATCTAGTTAAAAAGTTATTATCAATAAAGTTAATTATTCTTTATTTAATTATAAAATTAACTTTATTTATTTAAATTTACTAAAATTAACTAATCTTATTTTTATTAAATAAAATAAAAGATATAAAATATTTAAATTTAATAAAACTATTTA
>JANHAD010000388.1:0-18113 GCA_026226035.1 Clarireedia monteithiana
TAAAGTTTTTAAAAAAGTTTAAAATATTTAATAATAATAATAAATTATATTATTAACTTTCTTTTAAAGTAAATCTTTATTATCTTAAATATATAAATTTAATTTTATATAAATAGTTTATAAAACTTAGAAGATTATAATATAATTATAATAAAGATTAATTTAACTTTTTAATTTATTAAATAAAATAAAATTTCTTTTACTTTTATATATTATAGTATTATTAATATTTTTATTATTAAGATAATTATTAGTATAATTGAAAATTAAATTCTAGTATATTAATTCTAATATTTATTTAATTTATAATCTTATTAATTAATATTCTTCTAATATTCAAAGTTAATTTTATAAGAATTAAAGTTAATATAAATATATATTATAAATTGAGAGTAAATATAATTAAGAAGTAAATTTATAAGTTAATATAATTTATATTATTTATAATTAATAATATTAAATAAATATAATAAGAAATCTTTTAATTTTATTAATTATTATAACTTTTAATTAATAAAAAAGTTTTTAATTTCTTTATTACAATCTTCTAAATAAAATTAAATATTTTAAGAAATATAATATTAATAAAAATAAAGCTATTTATTTTAAAATTAATAAAAACTTTAATTTAGAATAAATATTAATTTCTTAATAATATATAAAAGAATATTATATATTTTCTTTCAAATAATTTTATTAAATCTAAATATTTTATATCTTTTATTCTATTTGATAAAAAATCTTTAATTAAATATAATCTTTTATTTAATTATTAATATTATAAATAGTAATAATTGTTTTAACTTTATATTTATTCTTTTATTTTTATTTAATTAATATATTAAAGTATTTTTCTTTTTAATTAAAAGAGTTAATATTAATAATATTAATATAATAAAAGATAATATTATATAAATAATTAATAATATTTTTAAATAGAAAGTTATCTTGAATTTTATTTTAAGAAGTAAAAGTTTAATTTTTTATTATAAAGTAAAAAAGTATATTAATAATAATAAAATTAGTTAATTCTAATAAAAATATATAAATAAAGTTAGTTTTATAATTTAAAAGAAAGTGATTAATTAATTAATAATAACTTTTTAATTAGATTTAATTAAAATATTAATAAAATAATATAAAGAAGTAAATATTATAATAGAAATAGATTATAATAATTTTAATAATTTCTTAATATTATCTTATTATTTTATAAAATTAAAATATTTAACTAGTTTTTTTAAAATAATAATCTAATATTAGATACTTTTAATTCGATTCTAATAATATTTTATAAATTTAAAAGATAGATTTTTATAAATTGTTTTTTTAAAGATTAAACTAATAGATATTAGAATATAAAGTTATTAATAAACCTTTTTAAATAAAAATAAAAGATTTAAAATTATTATAAATAATATTTAATATTTAACTTTAATTTAAATAACTTCGAAGTTATTATAAAAAAAAGTATATAACTTTTCAATTAACTATTTAATAATTAAAGAAGATTTTTATAAAAATAATCTTTTAAAATAATTTAAAATAATATTTTCAACTTAGTTATTTATATATTTATAAACTTAGTATTTATTAAAATAAATATATATAATTAATTAATTAAGAATTATATATTTCTAAAAAAAAAAAGAATATTAAAATTATTATTAAATTTATTAATAAAGTTAATAACTTAAAAAAAATATATTAAATATTAATTAAAAGAGAAAAGTTTATAAGTTAAATAAATATATAAAAGTGAATTAATTAGTTTAATAACTTTTTTAATAAATAAATTAGAAGTATAATATATTTTAATAAATAATCTTTTTAGTTGAAAGATAGTAATTTAATATTTAATAATAAAAATTAAATAGTTTTATAAATATTATTTTTATAAAAAAAAAGTTATATAAAAGATAATAATAATATTAAAAGTAATATTAAAGAAGATTTCAACGAAGATTAATTTAATAAACTATATTTATTATAATTTAGATTATATTTATAATTTTAAAATTAATTTAGTTATTATTATAATTTTATTATTTATTAAAGTTAATAAAAAACTTTACTCTTTTAATTAAAAAAATTAGAAGTTAATCTTTTTATTTTTTTCTTCTTTTACTTTATATATTAATATAAAAACTTTTAAAAATATTTTTTATAAACTTGTTTTTCAAATTATTACTATAATTCTTAAATTTATTAAAAGAAAGTTTTTTAAATAAAAGAATTATATTAAATATAAAAAACTATTAATAAAAAATCTTATTCTTTTTTTTAAATATAATAAGTTTAATATTCTAAAAAGAAGATATATTATTAAAAGAATTAATTAGAAGAAGTAAAAATAAAAGTAATTAAAAGTAAAATTAAATAAAAGTAAATAAAAATATAAAAATATTTATATTATTATTTAATAGAATAAACTTTCTTTTAACTACTTTAATAGTTATTAAATAAAGAGAATTAAAGTAAAGTATTATTTAAATAACTATTAATAAGTTAGAAGAAGTTAATAATAAATTATTAATAATATAATAATATATTATAAAAGAAGATTATATTATTTTTAAAATTAATAATTAAAAAGTTGAAAAAGTTGAAAAACTTTAAAAACTTATATATATATAAAAGTTATATAAATTATATATTTATAATATATATATATTAAATATTTTAAAGTAATATTTTAAGATATTAGATAATAAAGTAAATATAATATATCTAGATTATTATATTATAGTTTAAAGTAAATAATTTAAATTATTATATAATTTTAACTTCTTTTATTTATATTTATATTAATTTTTATAAAATTCGTGAAGTAAAAGATTATTTTAATTATTTAATTTAAAACTTAAACTTTTTAAATATCTATAATATTAAATATAAATATTTAATTAATAAAACTTATATAAACTATTATTTAAAAGATATTAAAATTGAAATATTTTATAAAGAACTTTTTAAAATAATATAAAATAAATTTATTAAATATAATTTAAAGTTTAGTAATTTAATTAATTATATAATATATATTTAATATATAATTAATTTATTATTTACTTACTTTTTTATATTATCTTATTTATTTACTATTATATATTCTCTTATAACTATATATTAATAATACTTTTCTAATTATTTTTATTATCTTTCTATATTAATTAATCTTTTTATTAAAGATTTAATAAATATTAATTTATTTAAAATAATAAAAGAGAATTAGTATAAGAATTAATAGAAAGTAATTTTACTTCTCTTTTATATATTTATATATTTATTCTTTTATAAAATTTTAAATTATTCTTTTTATTATTTAAAAGTAAATTTTATTAAAAAAAGAAATAATATAATAATTCTAATTAAATTATATATATAAACTAATATATATATATATAATATACTAGTTTTTATAAAAGTTTATTTTATTTAATTTATAATTAGCTTTTTAATTTAATATTTTAAAAATAATATAATTTTATTTTATAATATATTATTATAAATATAAAAATATATTTCAGATTTATATCTTTCTAATTTATATAATAATAATATAATAGTTAATAAAACTACTTACTTTAAATTAAAAGTAATTTAAGTAAAAATAAAATAATATTATTTTATAAAATTATTAATAAATTAAAGAAGTTTAAAATTAAATTGATTTTTCTATTATATTTCTTTTATTAAATTATTAACTTTTAAATTAATTATATTCTAATTATATTATAAAGTTTAATTTATTTATTTATTAATTAATAATTATTTTTTATCTTATATATATAAATAAAATATAATTAAGTTAATAAAATACTTTTCGAAAATATAAATATTTAGATTATATTATTTAAAATCTTTATTAATATTATATATAATCTAAATTTAGATTATATATATTTAATTATTAATATATTTAATAAATATATAATAGATTTATTAAAATTAATAAACTTTATTATATAAACTTTATTAATATCTTTTTATATTAAATATATTATTTCTAATTATAATTTATTTATCCACCTTTATATATTTATATAATAATAAACTAGGTTATTAAACTTATTTAATAAAAAGCTTATATTATTTAAATAAATATATATTATTTCCTTTATAAAACTTATTATTACTTAAAAGAAGTAATAAAAATAGTATTGTTAACAACTTCTTAATACTTACTATAATTTGTAAATCTTGATTTTACTTAAAATTAAGAACTAAGTCTAAGTATATATATCTAATATTTCTTAAAGAAGTAATAAAGAGTTATTAAGAATATAGTTTTTCTATTAGTTTTCAAATTAAATAGAAAGACTTTAAATAATAACTTAGTAATAGCAACTATTAGTAATTATTTATATATAATTAAAGAAGAGGTTAAACTCTAATATATAATAATAAACAAGTTTATAGTTAGTATTAATAAATTTATATCTTTATATAAAAACTTGAAATAAAGAGTTATAATATATAAATTAAATAATAAAGTAGTAAACTTCTTAATTATATCTCTTTTAAATATAGATAGTAATAATACTTCTATTTACTAAAACTTAATATTATTATAAAATTGAAAAGAAATAAATATTAAAATAACTAGCTTTATAAATATAGTAAAAACTTTGAAAAACTTAAAAGTAGACTTTCAATTAATAAAAACTTAAATTATAATAACTATTTTACTAACTCTACTTTCAAGTAAACTACTTTCAATTAATAATAATAAGTATATTCTTATTATAATAAAGAGATAAATATTTTTTAATAAACTATAATTCTATATTCTATATTAAATACTATATAAACAAATTAGAAAACTTACTTTAATAGATATTTTAATAATTATATCTATTTATATTAGTTAAGTAATTACTTTTATAAATATTTAAGTTTAAGAATTACTTTTAATATAAGAAAATACTAAGATTATTAAGTGAATATTAGATAAAATATTAGTAGTTAGATTTGAAAAATAGTATAATTATATAATTGTTAATATATTAGCTATTATATTAAACTTACTTCGATATATAATAATAGTTATCTTTAAGTTAATTAAAAAAAAAACTTTTATTTAAACTAAACTAATTCTAATAAATTGCTACTTCTTTTAATATAAAGTGAATTTGTATATAGAATATATAATCTAGATTATCTTCTTTTTAAAACTTATTTAACTTTTTCAACTTTTTTATATAAATAAGATTATATAAGAAATTAAGTAGTAGCTAGTTATATAAAAATATAACTTTAATTACTAAGACTATTACAACTTTATAAAATACTATTATACTATTTATTATAGATATTATAAAATATATATAAATTAGTATAAAAGCTTAATAGATACTAACTATATTGAAGAGATATATTATACTAACTATTATAACCTTTTCTTAACTAATTATATTAATTACTTAATTACTTTAAAGTAAGTAAATAATCAATTAATTAAAGTTATATAGAAGTTTTTTAAAATAATCTATAAATACTTAGATACTTTATAAAAACAAAGAGAGATTCTAATTAAATTTATTTTAATTATCAAGATTTTACAAACTACTTTACTAAATAAATATATTTATAAATAATATAACTTTTAAATTCTAATATATAAAGAAGTAAGTTTATAAAATATAAATATATATTTTTAAGCTTGATATAAAATAATTTTATATAAAAGTTTTAACTTTATATAACTATTTATATAAAATATTATATTTAATAGTAAAAGCGAATTTTTTTTATTAAATAAGAAAATAGAATTAAATATATCCTTTTTATAATAAGTAATATACTTTACTTATAATAAAAGTGAAACTACTTTTTATAAGTATATAATCTTTAAATAGAATAAACTAATATTAAGTGATTATAACTTTATTATATTATTATTTTATATTTTATATTGAAGAAGAAAATAGATATTTTTTATTTATAAAAACTATAAATAAGTATAAATATTTGAATATAAAACTATTTAAATTATAAATACTATATTTTAATAAATATTTAAAACTAAGTAAATAAAAATATTTAAAAATACTACTAACCTCGAATAATAATATATATTCGAAAAAGAGCTAACTTTTATATATAATAATAATAGCTAATTAAAAGTTAAAACTTATTATAAAATAAAATTAATAGTTACTTGATTCTTAATATATATAAATATTTATAAACTTTAAAAGCTTTAAATTATATTATAAACTTTATAATAAAAGAAAAAATAATAGTAAATAATAACTTTAATATATAATATAAGATATTTAAACTAAGTATTCTCTCTTTATATAATAATAATAAACTTATATAATAGATTATATTAAATAAAATAGATTTTATAAAAGCTTTTAATTAAATAATATATAATATAAATTATATTCTCAATCTTACTTTCTTGAATATTCTCTTTATAATTATATATATTTATATAGATCTATATAATAGCTTAAATTATAAAATTTAAATAATAGTATTTTCTAACTATAAATAAATCTTATTAGATTAATTTTATTACTAAGTATTAGATAAAAAGTTTAATATCTTTATAACTCTAATATAAAGTAATATAATACTTCTTTTAATACTTAGCTTCTAAACTATAATAAAGAAGTTTAAAATATAAATAAAACTTTTTACTACAAGTTTATAATTAGCTTTAGAGATAGTTAAAAAGCTAGATTAAAGAAGTAATATCTTAATATTATAGTAGATATCTAAATATAAAAAAGTTTATAAATTATATTATCGATCTTATATAAATTAAATATAGTAATATACTTTCTTAAAAATAAAGATTTTCTTTATTATAATATAAAAGGTTAAATAAGAATATTAATATTAAATCTTTAATAATATTATAAATAATAAAGTTCTTTATAAAATAATAAGCTAGTATAAATTTATATTTAATTTTAAAATCTTTTTATTAAAGATAAATAAAGTATTAGTTAAGAATATAAAAGAAAAAATAAAAATATTATATTATAAAATATTAAACTACTTTTTAATTATAAATAATCTTCAAAATAACTTTTTAAAAAACTAAGTTAATATAAAGTATTTATTATAAAAAAAGATAATTTCAATAAAAAAGATGAAGTTAAATATAATCAAAGTTATAAATATTTTATTTAGAATTAATTATATTATTATTAAACTTCTAAAAATATATTAGAATAATATTAAAAGAATATTATATATTATATATAATCGATATTTAATATTAAACTATTACTTAGATATATAAAAGTTAGTAGAAATTATAATATTATTAAAAGTTAATAAGAAAAATCAAACTTTAATATATTTATAATATTTAATTATATTACTTTTATATATTAAGAAAGAGTTAAAAAGAATTATTATAAAATATATTATATAAATAATATTTATTTATTAAATACTTAACTTATAATATAATAGAATATTATTAAAGTAGTTAATAATAAACTTAGTTACTTTTTTTATATATAATATAGAAGTAGTTTTTATAAAAGAATATCAAGTTATTATAATTATTATAAATATATAAAATACTTTCAATACTTTTTTACCTTGATAGTTACTAGTTAAGATAATAAAATAAAGATAGTTATTAATAATTTTTAAACTAGTTTAAAAGTTTTTTAATAAATATTAAGTTTAAATATAATTAGAAAAGATAATTATATTTAACAATATAATTATATATAATATTTTATAAAAGTTCTCACTCTTACTAATACTTTATATATTCTATTTAACTAAACTTTTTAATTAAAATCAATAATTATACTTTAAATATATAAATAATATCTACTTTTACCAAGTTACTAAGATATTAAACTTTAATATCAAGTTATTTATAATAGATATATATTAGATTAAGTAATAAAAATAAGAAAATAAAATAATATTTATTTTTAAGAAGTTGGAAATAATCTACTTTTTTAAATATTAAAAAGAATACTTACTAAAATATATAGTAGATAATAAGTTTATAATTAAACTTATTATATTAACTAAAGTAGAAAGAGAGTAGTTTATATTATACTAGCTAGAAATCTAGTTTAATCGAAAACTAAACTTCAAATAGTATATCTTTAAATAAATAGTTAAAACTAAGAAGATTATTTATTATATCTACAATCTTACTTAAATTAAAGATAAGTTACTAACTACTATATTATATAAAGTTATTATTATTTATAATCTTTCTTCAATTCTATATAAAATAAAAGCTTAGTATATAGAATATTATTATCTTTTATAAATTAATAGATTCTTTAAAAATAAAACTATTAATATAAATAATAGCTAGTATATTAATATTATTAATAAGATCTTAATATAAATAGTTAGAAGTATACTATTAGTATAAAGAATAATCTTATTAATAATATTTTTTTAAAATATAAAACTTTTATTTAAATAAATAGTATTTAAATAAACTAAAATATAATTTATACTATATCTTTATATAATAGATTTATAATACTTTTTAGTAAAATAAATAAAATCTATTTATATCAATTAATATTATTATACTTATATTTAATATTAAAACTAACTAATTTTTATTATATTATATTTTTATTTAATATCTTTATATTTCTTTTTAAGAAGTTAGAAGAACTTTATTATAAGTAAAATAAAAGAAAAAGTTACTAAAACCTTTAAATAATAGTAAATAGTCTTTTTAATTATAGATATTATAGTTTTTTTAAATAAATTTAAGAAAATAGTAGATAGAGAATACAAAGTTAAATATAACTTTATAATATATTAGAATATTTAGTAGATTAGTATTAGTTATAATATTTTAAACTTACTATTATATATATTTAATATAAAAATAATTAAAATATAAAAAGTATTATAATATACTTTACAACTTCTATTATAATATAACTTATAATAAATCTAGCTATATATTAATAATATTTTAATTATCTAATATATTTAAAAAAAAGTAGTAATCTTTTTATAATAAACCTTTTTATATTATTAAGATATAATAGAAATTAAAAATATAAAAATATACTAAATACTAAAATATACTAATATTATAAATAATAAAGTTATAAATACTTTAACGAATTTAGAGATTAAATAAATTATAATAAAAAGTAATTTAGTAGTTAAATTAATAATTAATAGTTTATATTTAATAATATAAAATATATATAATTATATTTAAATAATATAATAAACTAAAATATAATTAAAACTCTTTACTAATTATAAATATTAAACTAATATATATAAAGTAAAAATACTTTTAAAATTCGAACTTTTATATATTAAACTTTATTACTTACTAGCTTTTAAAACTATATATAGTAATTTTATATAGTATTATTAGAAGTTTTTATATATAAATATAAATCTAAAATATTTATATAAATACTTAAAAATACTAAAGTATATTATTTACTATAAGTAAATATAATAAATCTTTAATAAATAGTTATTATATTCTATTTACTTACTATATAATTTAATAGAAAAAATATAATATTTATAATAACTTATTATAAAACCGACTTACTTCTTTAAATTATTAGAAATAATAAAATTCTATTTATATATTTACTTTTACTAATATAGAAATATAGTTATTTATTTAGATAACTCTCGAAACTCTCTCTCTTTCCTCTCTCTTTTTCTCTCTTTTTCTCTTTTACTCTCTTTATTTATTTCTTTCTCTTTTCCTTCTTTTCTCTTTTTTTTAAAATTGTAAATACTTAGTAATCTAAATTATATAAATAATAGCTTTAAAAAACTATAATAATATTATCTATTTATAAACTTAAAAGTATTTACAAAGTAATTTATAATTAAATAAAAAACTCTACTCTCTCTTTTTAATTAGTAGAAATAAAAGTTTTAGATTATAATAAAGGTTTAATTTATTATATATATAAAATACCTTTTAAATAAATATCTTATATTTAATTAATTTAATATATCTTTATACTTTTTAGAAGATATTAAAATAGTAAGCTTAACCTACTACTTAATAGATAGAAATAATAACTCTCTCTCTCTCTCTCTCTCTCTCTCTAATTATAATTAGTTAAATATTAAAAAGATTTTTAATATTATAACTTAGAAATTAAAACTTTATTTTAAATTTAATAAAAAATTTATCTTTATTATTATTATAATATTTATCTAACTTAAAGTAAATTAATTAGTAATATAAAATAAATATAATAATAATATATAGAAAGTTATTTAATAATATTTAATATTAAATATAAATAATATTTTTTTAAATAACTTTAATTTATTAAAAACTATTTAATATTTTAAATAAAAGGTTTTATAATAATTAATAGAGTTTTTATTTAAATTTAATATTTTTTATTAATAGATATTAAACTAAATTATAAATTTAAAATATATTAAACTTTATAAAAGTATATTAATTATTATTTCAATTATATACTAACTTGTTATTTTAAATAAACTAATAACTTTTATAAATATATTTAATAAAGTTACTAATAATTATAAAATTCTATTAAAAATTATAAATCTTTATAACTTCTTTTTAATATTTTAAAAATATATTATTTTCTTTATTTATTAATTTATTAAAAACTTTTTAATTAAAAAGTATTTAAAAATATATTTCTTTTTATAATAGAAAATATATATAATAGTATCTTCTTATAATTATTACAAACTATATTTTATATACTTTAATATAATATCTATAATTTATATACTTTTAAAATCTTTATTAACTAAATTAAACTATTTATTTTAAATTTATTAATTATAGTATATTATTTTTATCTTTATTAAATTAATTATTTACTTGAAATAATTGTAAAAAGATTATTTATAATAATTTTCAAAATAATAACTTAGTTTATAAATTTTAATATTAAAGTTTCTTTTACTAATTCGAAGTATTAAATCTAATAAGAAGTTTATTATATAATATAATAATTATTAAAAAGTTTGTAAATTAAATATAGATAAGTTTTTATATTATTTTAAGCAACTTTTTAAAATATAATTAAAGAACTCTAACTAACTTAGTAAAGCTAATAAAAGTTCTAATCTATATATATTTATATATAATATAAAGAGGTTTGCCTTTTATAGCCGATTAATTATTAAGTAAACGCCTCTCCAATCATATTATTCGGCCCTTGTCTTCGCTCCCAGAAAGAGTATTGTCCGAATAACATTTGAGAAGTATATTCCGCCTTGAATCCAGAATAAGCCAATAATAGAACTATATTGGAACGCGATGCTATAGACTCTCGAAGGTCATACGAACGAGGTCAGCTTAGTCGCTTTCTCGCCTGACAGCAAACAGGTCGTATCTGGATCTGGGGATCAGACAATACAGCTCTAGGATACAGCAACAGACAAGCCGATTCTGCCACTGTTCGAGGATAGTCCGAAATGCCGCGAATGACGAGACAGGGAAAGTCATTCATCACCCCTGCAGCCTCTATCTCAAAGCAGAGAGTGCTATGCGCTTCAGCCAACTCATCTCTCAACTGACCATTCTTGATCACTCTTTCGCCCGCTGCAATCGTTCCTCGATGAACCACAATTCGTGAGCTGCGGTCTTCGTGAATCTCGTCATCCTGGCTCTCATCTGCGATACGGTCGACCCTTTGTGACGGATCGTATGTACAGGAGCGGTATGAAGACCCTTCGGTATGATGAGGATAGTCAGATCTGTATAGGTGATCCTGGTCTGGGCCTAGGTATCTGTACTTCCGAAGCGCTTGTCGTTTAGTGTTGATCTTCTGCAGGTGAGGTGCAACCAGATCGTCTTCTGTGATGGCTTGCTCTGTCGATAGATCTTGCGTAGCGTTAAGGAGAACGGTAGGCGGTTGAACTAGGTATCCAGTATGACGAAAGTGGCCTTCCAGAGCTTTTCCGTGATTATACTGAATCGCGCCAGAGTGATCACGTTCCGGCTTGCTTACTACCACATCCCCGAGATGGATGGGTCCGTTGTCCGTTCGGGTCGGTACGCCGCCTCCAATACCAACCAACAGCCCGAACCGGATCTGTTTGAAGGTGTTCCGTAGTTGTGTGATAACCGTGGCCGCAGAAGTGTTGCCTGTTTTAGGTAGGCTAGCGATCACAATGTTGTGGCCGTTGATACTACCCAGTGTATAGACATTGTGATCGACGGGCGACTGTGGTAGTTTTTCATGCTTCGTATCCAGTATTAGCCTTGCGGCGAGTGATTCCACCTCTAGTGGGGCGATCCATGCCACTGTATAATCGTCGTGTGTGAGCTCGTTTTTGGTCTGCATTGTATCCTATGAAGAAGAATGGAACTGTATCCCCTCGAGTATTACTTGCTTGCCACGTAGTATGTCGTGGACTGGATTACTTGCTACACTTTCTATACTTCTTTTGTTAATTGTTCTAGGCCTGAAGCTACCATCCGAAGTTTGCACTTTTCAGATGACAGTCAATTTTTCTTGCTAATAGAAACAAGGCAGTTCATAAGGAACCGATATTGAGATAGGTCTTGAACGGATCATCGCTCACTACCATACATAATACTCGAGCTTAATCGTAATCTGAAGTGTCTATAAAATTCCTTGGCGTACGACTTGTAGGAGATGTTAAGGTCCTAATGTCTAACGGCTGCCATATGCTCTCTTGCTGCACTCTGTGTGTAAAACTTCCTGGCGCACGTCTTACAGGGGATGCTAGGGTTCCCATGTCCAGTAGCTGCCATATGCTCATTTACTGCACTCTGTGTATCGAACTTCTTGGCGCACGTCTTACAGGAGATGCTGGGGTTCCCATGTCCAGTAGCTGCCATATGCTCGTTTGCTGCACTCTGTGTATAAAACTTCTTAGTGCACGTCTTACAAGAAGTGTTAGGGTTCCCGTGTCCAATGGCTGCCATATGCTCGTTTGCTGCACTCTGTGTGTAAAACGTCCTGGCGCACATCTTACAGGGGATGCTAGGGTTCCCATGTCCAGTAGCTGCCATGTGCTCATTTACTGCACTCTGTGTATCGAACTTCTTGGCGCACGTCTTACAAGAGATGTTAGAGTTCACATGTCCAATAGCTGTTATGTGCCGGTTTGCTGCATGATCTGATCTGAACTTCTCATCGGAGATTCGATGCTTAAACGGTGACCAGTGGTTTTTGATGGTCATGTGTTGATTCGCTGCTTCCTTTAAGTGAAAAACTTTGTCACAAGTTTGGCATTCGAACTGTAGCCCGTCTCTTTTGTATTGACCCAGGCTGTTGCTCCGTATATCGAGAAGTGTAGCAGTAGCACGTTCTCCTGGAAGTCTTTTTATCTCTTTCTGAAGCCCTGCTGCAGCATCAGCGCCAATACGTTACTAGACAGAAGACTGCTGCACTAACCAACTTTGTCTCGGGTCGACTCTTCCACGGTGTAAGTATTGTCAATCTCTGCCGGCGGTATAAGCAGCAGCACCTCCCTCACATAGGCCGCCGCCACTCCCGCCGCATATGGCTGCCACCTCTTGTTCTTGTGTGAGTCGGCGTAGTCGCAGATGCCGCGGACTACCAGGCATGGGAAGCTATTCATCAGACCCGCTGCCTCCATCTCGAAGCAGAGCACCCCGCCGAGGTCCGCGCTGACCTTGTCCCTTTGCGCAGCGCTCTTCATCACCTGGTTCCCGGACGCGATCGTCCCGTAGTGCACTATCACCTCCTTTTTGTTACTGCGGGGCGGTCTCGTCTCCTGCCTTTCTGTAAGACACGCATCGCACGTCTGCCCTCTCGCATGGTCGTATGTGGCTTCGAAGAGAATATCAGGGCCCGCCTCGCTGCGCTGGAACGCGGAAATATGATCTAGCCTAGCAATGTACTCTCGCAACTTGCTCATGCCACGCAGCTCGTTCGCCTGCATCTTAGCTACCGCGCCAAGCAGCGTCTGCGGCGGAGCATTCAGCGCCCCCGTCCGCCCAAACCCGCTCGGTGTCGTCTTGCCAAAGTCGTACTGCACCACCCCGTTGAAGGTCTTGTCCGGCTGGCTGACCACCACGTCCCCGAGTCGGACGTCCGCCTCTACGCTGGGGACGCCCCCACCAATGCCCACCATCAGGCCAAAGCGGATCCCCTTGAATGTCGCTCGCATCTGCATCGCCACCGCCGAAGCTGGATTGTTGCCAATGCGACCGGCTGGCAGGCACACGATAGCAACGTTGTGGCCACCTATCGATCCCAGGGCGTACGTGTTCTCGTCGTTGTCTCCGGACTGGTGCTGCAGGTTGGCGTGCTCTTCGTCGAGCATCTCCTGTGCCGCTGCAAACTCGACTGGAAGGGCGCACACCCATCCCACCGTGTACTCGTTGCGGGGTAGTTGTCGCGACATTCGCGCGAGGAACAGAAAGAAAAGAGAGAAGATATTTACAGAGCTAGGCTCGTGGGTGTGGGAGGCTGGGGTTTTTGCCCTCTGGCAGCCAGCAAACCAGCCTGTTGCTGCTCAGCCTTGTTGCCTGTTTTACGGCGCAGCTGGAGCTGCTCGCTACCGTGCGGGCGTAGATGTGCGGTTCCAGATAGCGCAGTCGCTGAGATACCAATGCAAACGGTGATAATGATTTGTCCATTTGTCGCGCATACTAGTCTGCCGCATATCTGAGAGTGCGGTGAGAAGAAATAGCGACCGAGAGAAATCGGTGGTTCGCAGTATAAACCACCGCGGAGCTAGCAGTACTGGTAGGGCAAGCCCGCTCAGGCCTAATTGCGCAACGAAACAGCCGCTGGCCTCGGAACTTATTCTGATCCCCACGAACCTTTTTTGGCTCCCGCAGTGGATCCGTACATATCGGAGAGCCTGTGTAAGCTCTTACCACACCTTGCACCAACAACCATCATCCTTATATATAAGCTCCAGCTCTCTTTGTCACGAATCGTCCAACACTTCTTTATCAAGCCGTTAAATTATCACCATCGGCGCAAGGTCAGGGCAGGAACGGGTCGGCCATCCTTCCTACAGGCGGTGGCAAAATTTTGCCACAGCTCACTTCAACCGCTGTTACGTATCATGAATAAGCGTAAGTTACGGTTCTGCAACTTCGCGTAAGCTGAATAGTGATTGCTGGCAACATGCAAGGGAAGTACTCTTCTGAAAAATGTTAAGTTGCGCCATCGCGCGTCGACGCCGGCGCTTTTGTTGGCCGGCAGCTTTACGGTCTTCTGCTGGCCTTCAAGCGCTTGCGAGGCTAAGGTCACCTTAGCAGCACAGCTGAAGCGCCAACATATTCTGCCTTGGGTTGCCTCGCGTACAGAGACCTACGACGGGCCGCCTTGGAAGCGGTTTGCTGCGCTCAGTCAAGCACATGATGAATATTCCCAAAAGATGGGCGCCTGTACCTTGGCACCTGGCAAGACCTCAACCAGTCGCGCCGATTCCTCTTCACTGCATATCATAGTACATTGCCATGCCAGTAAAATTGGGAAGAAATGCAAAAGCGAGAATGGATCGCGACAAAGCTGAATACGAGGCAGAATTATGTGGTCAGCTTGTCCTAACAAGGTTGAGAGCGGGGTTGACTTATCAACCTGCTGCCTACCTACTCGACTCCTTCTTGGTCATTCCTCATTAACTCTTACCCAAGCCAAATTGCGATAGTGGTTGGATTAAAACAAATTGACGCGAGAAGCCATTGACGACTCCAGTACTCTCTAACTCTGGTACTCTCTAACTCTGGTACTCTCTAATCCCTATCAAGGTAATCAGCTGAACCACTGACCTTGTAGCTTTGGAATAGCAAAATTTGTAATGAATACATGCTCAAGTAATCAAACTTCAGGAAGCAGTACTGTTCAAACCTTGGGAGCAGATTTGGTGGTACACGAAACTCAATAGCAAGACAAGTTTCTCATATGCAGCTAGCCACATATGTAATACGTAACAAAAGAGTGTGTATAGCCGGCTTCATAAAGACAAAAAGCCATGATGTAATAAGTGACTAACTTCCAATGACACAAACATCCCTTTCGTACGACGTCACACTACTTTTGCAAGCGCTTTATAAGCTGTTGCACCTCCACCAAGTCTCGATCACAGTCCAACCAAACCGCTCTTATGATTGCCTCAACCGTGGAGGCAAGGGTAATCTTCGGTTCCTGTCCCGCCTGACACGGATTTTCTTTCAGCCACTTCGTCAACTTCTATTCTTTCGCGATGTTTTTGAGTTTTTCGTTTGTGCCCACGTCTTGGACTATGTTATGGCCAACCTCTTCGCCCTGTCAGTCATGTTCCAGTACGTTACTTGTACCTACCAGTGCTATCCCCGCTGGGGAACCACTCCTCCAAGACACTGAGACGTAGAACAGCGTCCCCAATCAGAGCAAGGCGCTTATTGCCCGATACGTCTCCCTCGATATCGGGCCTGGACTTCACAGCTCCGGCAGCTATGAAAGCTTCTTCGAGGAGGTGGACATCGTGGAAAGAATATTTGAGTTGGGTTTCGAGAGATTCGTAATAAGCTATTTTAACTCACTTTGGCAGGAGTTGAGTTGCGAGGCAATCTTTCGTTGAGTTGCACCTCTAATTATATGTTTTGGAAATCAGGCGACTTAGTTCCAACGTGGTTGGATCCAGCTACCCTGCACAGCCGTCCTTATTCCAAATCTATAGTGTCAATGGATGGTGTGACCAGACAGTGGTACAAATTTCCATGGTTCAGATTAGTATCATTCCAGATCTTGTTATGGTGTGCTACTGTTACTTTCGAGGCATCACACTCACCTCTATCGTCTTCTTTGGAGACAGACATTGCTTGATTGCACATACTTGGTATATCATATGTCATTTACTTGGGAGTCAATCTGCGCTCCAGCAGTGTAACGTATGCTTGATTATCCATACACTTACGAGAGGATGAAAGATGATTGCTGCTAGACTACAGTATATGCAAATGCTGAATGAAGGTAATGCGAAAGATGCATTCCGTCACATTTCATAGGTTGAATCAGCATCTACCAAGATGTTACCACGATGCTACCCAAAACTGTTTGTGCACACTAAATGACCGTTCGAAAGGTTCGGTGATATCAACATCTCGAGATCGTTGCAATGCGTTCATACCGGTATGTTTAGTTCGCACAGTGGCCGCATATACTCTATCATCTGTTCACCAATCAGACCCATTGGCGGATAGTTTGTGTATAGCAGGAAGGGCTGAGTTGGAGGGTAGAACGTTCTGGTCCCTTTGTTGGATTTTGATAGCATAGCAAGACGGAGAGCAGCTCTTCATTTGTTGGTCTTGTAGTCCGGATCATTCTCCGCCATACGCTTCGCCGCTCTCTCCTCCAGGTGGATGAATCTTGCTTCGTCACCAGATGCCAAATCTTCGGGAGGCGTTTCTGACCGCTTCCTTTTCTTGACGCCAGAGGGGACTGGATCCTGACTCAGTGACTCTGTTCGGCGAATGTTCACCTCTGCTGCCCGGAGAATGTCGCACAGCTGCTGAGTGGATACAGCCAACTCTTGATCGAGGTCTCCAATCTCTTTCTGCACTCTAGTAGGTAAAAGGCGGGTTGAGATTTCGGGCGGGTTCTTATTTACCAATAAAATTTAAGGTGTGGTCCGAGCTTTATTATTGGCAGCTTGCTGCCTTTTATATTCTCCCGGGTGCACGTGACCCCCAAAGTGAGGGTTGGTTCTTATTTTGCCTGCACGGACTATTACTTCTGATTGGTCGAAAAGTGTCCCGCGATCCTGAGTATTTGATTGGTTATAAATACCTTTTTTTTTTACTGCCGGGCGGTGAAGTAAGTATGGAGGTTTAGATATTAACTTTATTAAAATTATTAATATTTAAGGCTATAACTTATAATATAATTTATAGTATAGTTTATAATATAGTATATAATATAATAAATAATATAGTTTATAATATAATTTATAATATAATAAATAATATAATAAATAATATAGTAAATAATATAGTAAATAGTATAATTTATAATATAATTTATAATATAGTTTATAATATAGTAAATAATATAGTAAATAATATAATTTATAATATAATTTATAATATAATTTATAATATAATAAATAGTATAATTTATAATATAATTTATAATATAATAAATAATATAATTTATAATATAATTTATAAT
>JANHAD010000389.1:0-18057 GCA_026226035.1 Clarireedia monteithiana
TTTTATAAAGTGTTTTTTAAAGTGTTTTTAATATAAAGTTGAAGTATTTTATAAAGTGTTTTTTAAAATATTTTTAATATAAAGTTGAAGTATTTTATAAAGTATTTTTTAAAGTATTTTTTAATATAAAGTTGAAATATTTTGTAAAATATTTTTTAAAATATTTTTTGATATAAAGTTGAAGTATTTTATAAAGTGTTTTTTAAAATATTTTTTAATATAGAGTTGAAGTATTTTATAAAGTGTTTTTTAAAGTATTTTTAATATAAAGTTGAAATATTTTATAAAATATTTTTTAAAGTGTTTTTTAATATAAAGTGTTTTTAATATAAAGTATTAAAAATTATAATATAATCTAAGCTTTCTATAATATTATAATATAATATAGTAATCTCTTCTTTTTAAATAATATAATATTCAATTTTAAACTCTTTTATAATCTTACTATATTCTACTTACTCTAGTATTAACTTTTTATTAAATTTATTTGATAAATACTTTAAATTATTGATTTAACTACAATAGTTTATAATATAGTAATAATATAATAATATTATTAATAGTATAATCAATATAGGATATAATATAATAATTTTGAAATATATAATAAATATAATTTTATTCTTTATTTCCTAAATCTAACTAACAATTTAAATCCTTTTTCTTCTAAAAGGTTTATATAATAAAAAGCTAAAAAAAATAAATAAGATTAAAAGAAAGCTAAGAAAATAAAAGCTAAAAAAAATAAATAAAATAAAAAGAAAGTTGAAAAAGTAAAAGTTGTTTAAAAATAATAAACTATAAATAAACGAATCTGATTATCTCTATTTATTAATATAATTTCTAAACTATCTATAATATATTAGTTATTAGCTTCCTAATAATATATCTAAATATTAGATAGCTAAATTCGAATAAAAGTAACTTTTATTATCGACTTTTTTCTAAAACAAAGTATAAACAATGAAAATATATTTATAACTATAAAAGAAAGTAAATAACTAATATTTTATTATATAAACTACTATCTATAAATATAAAATTCTAAGATCAATTTATAATTTCTCTTATAACAATTAATTAAGACTGATAATAATTTACTAACGAATAATTATATATTAATTTCTTTTAATCTATATATTTTAGTATTACTTTGATTATCTTCTAATATATTTATATAATTTTCAGAGAATATAAATTTAAAACTTAGATTATTTTATTTTTTTTTTAATATACTTTACTTTTACTAAACTAGTTTAATAAAAATCAAGATAATTTTTACTCTCAAATAAATTCTATAAGAAGTTGATTAAATAAATATTTATTTATTTTATTTATTTTATATCTTCTATTATAGTTATATAAAACTAAGTAATTATTTATTATTTATTTCTAATTAACTTTTCTTTAATAAAGATATTTTTAAATTATCTACTTACAATTGTTTATATAAGTTAATATTAAATAATAAAGAGATTTTAAACTTTTTTTTACTTTTTCTATATTAATAATATAATCTTTCGATAATTAAGATAATAAATAATCTTTGTTTAATATTATAGAGTATTTTATTAACTATCTTTAAAACAGATTATTCTATATTATAGTAAAGTACTAATAGTAATTTAATAATTATTATAATACTTTTTATATAATAAAGAACTTATATAATAATTATAATAATATTAACTATCTTATTTCTCTTTTAGATTCTAAGTTACTTAGAAATTCGAAGATTCTTAATTTTATTAATAGCAAATACCTTTTTTATAATAATATAATAATAATATTAATTTTAAATAATCCTTACTAACTTTGTTTAAAGTAGATTAATCTTATTAATAAATCTAAAGTACTTCTAACTTCTATTATAAAAGAGATATTTAAAAGGAAAAAGTTTAATAATCAAGAATATCTTTAATATATTTATTTTTTCGATTATAAATATAATATATTAGATATTCTGCTATTAAATACTATCGATATTAATAATATCTATAATATTATAAACAATTTAATAAATTTCAAGAAAAATTTTATTTTTTATTTAGTAACTACTTTAAGTAATCTTATAAATAGAAAGATTTATAATATTTATATTAAAGTTATAAATAATAATCTATCTTATAATTATAAACTTGTCTTACTTGAAAAGATTCTATATATCTTTATAAGAACTCTTATTAGTTAAATATATATAAAATTTTACTTTATATTTCTTTAAATTTAGCTATAATATAAATAATTTTTAATATCTTTAATAATTCTAACTAGCGACTAACAACAATAACTTTACAAACTTATTCTCTATTTTATATTTTAAAAGAGTTATCTTTTTATTACTCTCGAAAGTCTTTTACAAATCTATAATCAAACCTTTATTTAAATATCTATAATTAATCTTGAAAGCAGATAATAAAAAATATTATAGTATAATTAGCAACAACTTCTTTAATATTCCTTCTAACTCGAGTTTTCTAATAAATTGACTAAAAATATTTATAAAAATATTCGAATATATAACTTTATTAAATTTAAAAGAATAGTTATTTTCTTTGTTAGAAAAAATATAAAGGATATTTATTATTTAAAAATATATATTAAGCTAAATTGAAAATAAAATAAATAGTAGAATAATAAGATTGATAAAACTTATATTCTTTAAAACTAATATTAAATCGACTTAAGAAGATAATTCTAAGTAAAGTAGAATAAAAATAATAAAGAGTAAATACTTTTCTAAAAATTATATTATATTAAAAGCTATTATAACTTTTATCTTAAAAACAGAAAGTAGAAGAGTACTTTATCTCTTTTTTAATATAATCTAAGTAGTTTTCACAATCTCAACTTCTTTATTATAACTATTAAAATAGAAAGTAAGTAATATAATTAAAATATTATATTCTTTCAATTTTACTCGAAATTAAAAATAGAATTTATTACTAATATTATTAAGTTATTTGAAAGTTCCGATATCAATATTCTATTTTATAGTTCAGATTATATTACTTCAGTTTATAATATTATATATACTTAGATTATAGATTTTTAATCTACTACCAGATTTATATTTATTAGTAAAAATAAAATAAAAGAAGGATTTAATAAACTTAGTAATATTTTTATTAAGTTGTAAGAAGAGTATTAAATAAAAGAAGATATTTACTATCTTACTACTTTTGAACTTATATATAAAGAAATATAATTATCTTAAATATATTCTAAAATACTAGCTAATCTAGAAGATACTTTATAATAATAATTTATATTTAAAGAGAACCTTTTTAATATCAACTTTATTATTTCTTTTTATAAAAACTACTTATATTTTAAACAATATAATAAAGAAGATTTATTAAATAAAGACTTTAATTATCTATTTCGCTATTTCTCTTTCTTTCTAATTTCTTCAAAAATCTTTATAAACTTTCTATATAGTAATCTTAATAAAGTTTATATAGAATTTAAAACAGTTTTTCAAGATATTAATAACCTTTATATTAATCTATTTATTACTATTACTATATTTTTATTTCTTTACTTTACTTGTTATAATATTCTTTCTAAAAGTATATCTTTTATATCTAAGTTTTTTTACAACTTATAACTATATAAACTATATAAGAATATAATAGAATAATCTGATAATAAATCTAATATAACTGAGTTTTTTAAAGAACAATTGAAAAATAAAGAGTTTAATATAGATTATAATATAAAGTATTATAAATATATTTATTTTATATTTAAAATCGATTAGAGAAAATAGTAAATAGTTCCGAATTAAATAAATAACTTTTTATAAAATAAATCTGTCTTTATATATATTATAAAGGCAAGATACAAATAAATTCTTTAAATAAATAAAAGTGTTAAGATATTCTTTATAATTAAAAAATAGATCAATAAAACTTAGTTTAGAAAAAAATATAGAATTATTTCTGATTTCTATACTAAGTATTTAATAATTCTCTACTAGTATAATATTTAAGTTTAACTTAAAAATAATAATATTCTTCTTTATAAGAAAGAAGAAATAGTTTAATTATTAGATAGAGAAGTTTCTATAATATATAATAATATAGTATAATAAATTATAAATTTCGATCTTAATATACTTTAAATATTTAATTTAAATATTAATAACAATATCTTTTATAAAAGTAATATTTGCTAGTTTTTATAATATTTATTCGATTCTGAACTATTTTATTTAAATAAACCTTTAGAAGTAGATAACTATAAGAAAAAGTAAAGAAAGAGGTAGATTAAAAAACTATTTTATATAACTTATATTAGAATATAAAATATAATCTCCTCGACTTATAATAGCTAAACTATATAGATCTAGAAAGAAGAGTTTTACTAAGTAATTTATATTACTAATCTATTTTTAGTTTATTTAAATTCAACTATTTTCCTTTATTAAAAGAAAAAAGCAGAGTATTTATAAGATATATTTAACTTTCTTAGAAGATTTCTTATATCTATAATTCTTTTAATATATTATTTACTAACTAGATAAATCTACTTTAGTTATCTATATCTTAAAGTCTCGGTATATTATAAATAGTTAAATATATTTATCTTCTATAATAAACTACTAAGACTTTAATATAAAATCGAATTTCAAGACAAATCTATTGATTGGATTTAGAAGATTATAGTATAAAAATAGTATTACTTTTTATAATTTATATACTCTTTAATATATAATATTTAATTATAATAAGAATATAATTTATTTCCTATCTTTAAAGAACTAGTTTATTAGTTTCTATTTCTTACTTTAATTAATTATATATATTCTTTTGACTATCTAGATATTATTATATTATTAAGAATAAAATAAGAAAGTTAATATTTAAAAGAATAAAATTCAAAACTATTTATAGAACTTATTCAATAAAAGAAAGTTAGTAGTTAACAAACTAAAACTTAAAACTATTTATAGAATTTGTTCAATAAAAGAAAGTTAGTAGTTAATAGACTAGAATTTAAAACTACTTATAGAATTTATTTAATAAAAGAAGGTTAGTAGTTAAAAGGCTAAGACTTAAAGCTGTTTACCAAACTAGTTTAATAAGTAGTAGTTAGTAGTTAAGAATATAAAGCTACAAGGTATTTACAGAATTAGTTTGATAAGAAGCTTTATTTCTTTAATTTTAATTGATTGGCTTTAAATCTACTAAAGTATTTATAGCTTTATTATCTAGAATACTAATATACTTTAATAACTAGTATTTATATATCTTAAATATCTATTATATTTTAGACTTTTAACAGTTTAGAAAAGTCTATTATAAGAACACTATTATATATATATTTATATTACTACTATTAAACTATTATAGAGTTATAAAACAATCTGTTTAATTTACTATAGTAATAAAAAATATATTTTAGTATTTATATTATATTTATTTATATCTTTATAAATTGAGAATATTATATCTCTTCTATATTTTCTTATAACTAATAGTAGTTTTATTAAATCTGTAATCTCTTTTAAAATTATAAGACTTTTTTTTAATAGCAGTTAGCTTTTTAAACTCATAGTATTTATAAACTAAGTTGATAATCTAGTTGATATATAAATCGCAGCGAATAACTTTATATTAAAAATCGATAAGAATAATTTTATAATATTTGTAAGTTGAATTTTAGTTGATCTAATAAGAGTTTAAGACTCTTAACTTAGTATAGCAACAACTAATATATTCTTTAATAATAGACTTAAAGGATTGTTAATATTTAAAAGATTATTAATATTTAAAAGATCTAATAAAAGTTCAAGACTTTTAAGTTGATATAGCAATAACTGATATATTCTTTAATAATAAACTTAAAGGATTATTAATATTTAAAAGATTGTTAATACTTAAGTTAGTTAATATTTTAGTTAATAAACTTATTATAAGTAATACCTTTTAGAACTAAGTACTTATAACTACTATAACAGATATAAATATAGTAGATAATATATTTTTACTTAACTTTATAACTAAGATAATATACTTTATTTAAAAGTATAATAAACAATATTCAATTATTGAAGCTCTTAATATTGTATATAAAAAAGAAATCGAAGTATTTTAAACTACTTCTTCTTTTAGATTTCTTTAAAATATTTAAAAGTATTTATTTTAATTATCTATTAGATTATCAATAGCTCGGATTATCGTTTATTATTAAATATAAAGATAGTTATAATATTATATTATAATCTTTATATTTAAACTATTATAAAGATATTCGCTTTCGTGATAATAAATATTATAATTGATTTAATTAGTTATACTATTAGTTATTATTTCTATTATAATAATATTTACTTCTTATATTAATAGATAAATAAAAAGGAAACTTATATAAACAATTAGTAATTATAGATAACTAGTAAATCTAGGTTTCTATTTATTTCTATTATAATAATATTTATTTCTTATATTAATAAGTAAATAAAAAGGAAATTTATATAAGTAATTAATAATTATAGATAATTAGTAAATCTAGATTTCTATTTATTTTTATTATAACAATATTCACTTCTTATATCAATAAGTAAATTAAAAGGAAACCTATATAAGTAATTAGTAATTATAGATAACTAGTAAATCTAGATTTCTACTTATTTCTATTATAACGATATTTACTTTTTATATTAATAAATAAATTAAAAAGTAATTTATATAAATAATTAGTAACTTTAGATAACTAGTTATTTTAATTCTATTATAATTTATTATCTATCAATTATTTTATCTTTTATAATAAATAGAAAGAAAAAAAAGAAAATTCTATATTTATAAAATAAGTTCGAGTTTTACAAAGACCTAGTTAGATAGTTATATTATTTATTTTACCTTTTAATATTTATTATTTATATCTATATAATAAAAACTTTTCAAATAAACTTAATATTAATATTTATTTTTTTTCTTTTTCTTTTATTTCTAATTCTTTCTAAAACAACTCTATATTGCTCTTCCTTCCCCTCCTACTAATTATTTATATTAACTTGCTTAGAATCTTTATTTATTTATCTTCTATATATCCAATTCGCTCTTATAAGTTTTTAATAAATCTTCTATCTATTTATTTCTAAAGATTGTAAATATTATTTATTTAGAATTATATTTAGCTTCTTGAAGCTATTATAAAGCGAGGAATATAAAATTGATATCTCTTAGTAAAAGCTTTGTAGAAGATTAATATATATATAGATTATTCTAGTTTTACTTTCTTGTTTTTTATAGAAAAAAGAAAAGTTCTTGAATTTATTTGATAAACTCTTAAATAACTAGCTACTAACCTTTAATATATATTTAGACTTTTTAAAATAATAGATAAAAAAAAGGAATCGAGTTTATTTAAGTTATTACAATTATTATCTACTTTAAAAAAAATTAAGATATATTTACAATCTGATATTATATCCTTCTTTATTACTAAAAAACCTTCTCCTTCTAATAAATCTATTATTAAAAACTCTCTTTAAACTAATAATATAGACTCAACTTCAATAATAATTTAAGTTGAATTATTTATTATATTTATTAAAAATACTATTACTATTAAGAAAGTAAAGAAAAAAACTATAAAAAAAAAAATAAAAAAGGCTTATAAAGCTATAAAAGAAGAATAAAAGATTATAAAAATAATTAAGAAAAAAGAGGCGAAGAAGATGAAGAAAATAATAAAGAAAGTAGTAAAAAAGGAATATAAAATTATAAAAATATTATCTAAAAGAAAAAGTAAAAATAAAGTTATAGATAATATTTCTAAAACCGATTCTTTTTCTTTAAAATCTAATTTCGATTCCGAGTTAAACTCGGACTTTGACTTTAGTTTAGATACTTCTACTAATTCTCGTTTATTATAAGTATCTACTTTAATAGCTACTAGATATAAGTAGTATCAAATAAATTTATTTATAAAATACTACAATAAAAATATATTAGAAAATTTAAAAACTACTAGATTTAATCTCTAATAAACTAATTTCTTAAATAGTTTAAGATATATTTAATATATTATTACTGATATTAAATATAATATAAATATACTTTCTAGATACTTAAGCTTCTATTATACAAAACAGTTTTATAAAATACTTATATTCTTAAATATAGAATTCCCTTCTTATTAAACTTATTTAGTTTCATTCTATTACTTTTTATTAAATTTATTTAATAAATATCTTTTACTCTTACTAATTATTATTCTAGTTATCAAAACTCTTATTAATAAGTTATTTAAAATCAAAACTAGTAACTTCGATATTTCTATTATAAAGAAAAGTAATAAATAGAGTTTTATAAATAAGAAATTCTTTATTTAATTACTTATTTAGACTAAAAAGATTAACAAGCTATCTAACTTTTTAGCTTTTTACTTTGTAAATAACTTTAAATACTATCTTATTATAAATATTATTATCTAAATCAATTATATAGTTATAATACTACAACTTTTTAAACAACTAATACTTTTTAATTCTTCTTAATCAAAGTTTAAGAATACTAATATATATTTTCTTAAATATAATTATAAAGACTGAAATCATATTTTTATTATTATTAAGTTTATTCTATATAACAACTTAGATAGTTATTCTAATACTAGAAAACAAGTTAATAAAGAGAATATCTTAAATATATATTTACTTTCTTTTTTTATAAACAAAGATATTATAGCTGCTTCCGACAACTATCCTAAAGTTAAAAATAATATCTCCAAGTTAAGAAATCGTTAAATGAAAATCGTTAATTAACTAGAAATTACTATTAAAGACTATCTTAACTTCAATAACCTTCTAGTTACTAAATAGTTAACAAGAGAAGTAATAGTAAATCTAGAATTTATATAAAATTTATATTAATTAGAAAACGATTTATCAAAAAACTTATCTTAACGAAATACTAGTAAAGGTATAAAAAAGGATTATATTGAATATCCTCTTTTATCTCTAAAGAATACTCTTTAATTTATAGAAAGGTTAAAATTATATATCAAAGTTTTATAGAATTTTAATAATATTGATAAAATATAATAATTTTAATTTTAAAACGAAATTGATATTATTATTAATAACTTACTCGAAATTACTTATATATAAAAAGCTAATAATATTTATAGCGAAACTGAGATAAAACCTAGAATATAAATAAAGGAAGAAAAAATATAAATATTCTAGAATTTAAAAACAATTATAGACTCTATTTTCAAATCTTTTTTAAATTATAAAGCCTTATATTATTAGACTAATATAGATCTCAATAATCTAGAGATTTTTCTAAGTAGTAGTCTTTTTTATAAGCTATATTAAATTATTAGTAATTATATTTCTTAACTTCTCTTTTTATCGAA
Source organism: Clarireedia monteithiana (assembly GCA_026226035.1). Lineage (NCBI taxonomy): Eukaryota > Fungi > Ascomycota > Leotiomycetes > Helotiales > Rutstroemiaceae > Clarireedia > Clarireedia monteithiana. Next base: position 9,376 of record JANHAD010000389.1, read on the forward strand.
TAAGTTCGATATAGAATTATTTAAATTATTTTATTTTTATCTAATATATTACTTAGTTTTATATTCAATTATATTATTTAAGAATTCATCTATTTATAATTCTATTATAAGTTTTAAATATAATACTAGAAAAATACTAACTATATTTAATATATTAAAGTTAACAAACAATACTTAGTTCAAATCAGCTAAGTCTTAAACTTATAAAACTATTTTTATTACTTATCTAAATACTTTTATTAAAATTTAGTAAGTAAATATTAAAAAGTTCTTTTCTAATATATTTACTATTTATTAGTTTTATAAGACTTTTACTATTATTAACAATCTTATAAAATTTAGAATATTAATTATATTAAATACTGTAAATAGACTTTATAAAATCTTAAATAAATTGAATTTATAAAATCTAAAAATAAGTTATCTAATTACTTTTTCTCTTTATTACTTTATTAATATAGTTGAAGTTTATTTTCCCAGCTTTTACTTATCTTTATCGAATATATTTAGCTACTTTGATTATAGAATATATTTGATAAACTATTAAAACTCTATTCTATTTTTTTTATTCTTTTTTTTATCTTACTAATAATATTTCTAAATAGATTAGATTAATAGTAATTTTATTTTTATACTCTACTTAGTATAACTATATTTTAGTTATTGTTGTTGTAAACAAGATAATTATAATAATAAAATTAATAAGAGATAAAGTAAATATCTTAAAGATCAAATTGAAATCTAAGCTAAAATTAAATAATTCTAACTCGGATTATCGCTATTATAAATATAAGTAAAAAAAGACTATATTAAAACTAATATAAAAATCTTTTAAAGTCTATATTAATCTTATCTAGTATAGATTTATACAGATTATTATAAATAAAGTATATATTCTTTATAACTTATAAATACTTTTAATAAAGTTAATCTTCTAAACTACTAAAGAAAATATTCACTTTCTAATTACAACTCCTTTTCTAAATTATCCTTAAGATCTTTATAACTACCTCTCCCAACTTTTCAAAAAGAAGTAGATTTTTAATAATAACTATCTTACTAATTAAATATATTAAAAAAATTTTAATCTTTTCAATTTCAATTATTATAAAAGTAAAAAGAAAAAGAATAGTTAATCGATAGATCTAGAATATATCAATCTTATAATTAGTAAAAACTCTTTTACTAATATTTATAATAATAATTATAAACTTTTTTTTTTTAACTTTAAGAGATATATAAGAACTAGTTATATAAAAGGAAATTAGATTATAAGAATATATACTTTTATTATATTATTGATTCTAAAGATAATTCTTTTATATATTAACTATAAAATATTAATTGATTTTAAAGATAGTTTGTAATCAAAGTATATAAGTAAGTTGATCTTACTATATAATATCTATACTATTTAACTTGAGATAAACAACTAAGAAAAGATAATATATAATAATTATACAATTAGTATAGTAAGTAAATTAAATAATAGTTTATTAATATTTATTCTTAAAGCTATTAAAACTAATATTGAGATTGAAAACTTCGTGGAAAGTAATAATAACTTTATATAAAATAATAAAGTTTTTTATTACTTTAAATATATTATATACGATTTTCAATTTAGTTGTTTAACTGAGTTTAACCAAGCTTATATAATAAAGAAATAAAAAAAAACTGTTACTAAGTATCGTCGCAATCAGTAAGTAAATATTAATAATAATAATAGTTTATTCTTCTTCTTCTTTTAAACTTACAAAAATAAAAAGTACGAAATTCTATTTAACTAATTGAATATAGTATAATATACTATTATAATATCTGTTAAATCTTACTAAAGATTGAATTTAATTATATAGAATATTTATAAAAATAAAAAAACTATCTTGATTTTTAAATATCTTATAGCTTTATAATATATAACTAATTCTTTTTACCTCTTTTTATAGAACAAGTTTGATAAGTTCTTTTTAATTTATTTATTCTTATTAATTATTTCTTCTTAAACTTATTCTATAAGTTTAATATATTATAATTTTAACTAATCTCTTTATATAGTTTAAATACTTTAAAGTATAATTTATTAATCTTGAAATCAAGTATATTTCTATTAAATTTAATAATAACTAGAAGAATTATATAAAGATAATTACTAATTTCAACAATTCGATATTATTTACAATAGTTCTTCTTACAATAACTACTTTAGGATCCATTTTACTTAACCTTCAATTATTTTCATTATATATTATAATAATAGAAATACTAATTTTATTTTATATCTTTGTTTAAATTATAAATTATATTATTAGAATCGATTAACTTCGTTATTAATATATATATTTTCTTTAAATTAACTATTTATTTAACTAGTTTAGCTTTTATTAAATTTATAAAAAGATTATCTTTAATATTACTAGTAAAAGATCTATATTAAAATCGACTAATTTAACCTTTATTATAAAAGAGCTAATTAGATTGTTTTTTAATATAAGTGAATTATATAGATTATATTATTTTTTTTAAATAAAACTTCTTTTTATATTAAAGGATTATTATATAATTGAATTTAATAATAAACAATATCTTATAAAAAATAAGATTTTATTATTTACAAATAGTAAATTAAATACTCTGATTAAGATAATCAAGAAAACTAAAAAACTAGGTTATACTTTATATTCTAAATATTTTAAAGTGCGGAATATTATAAAAAGTAAACTTTCTATTTAATACTTTAAAATACTAGTTACTAATTATTTCACTTAGATAATATAGATATTATAATAGTAGCTTCTCGAGTTTGAATTATACTATATATATTTCTAATTAAATTTATTAAAGATTCTCTATTAGCTTTGACTAATAGTTTACTAGCTGATTTGATATATAATAAGCTAGAGGATTCCTCTAATATCTTTATCTAACTTGAATTACAGTTATCTATATAAGTTCTTTAATTGAAAAGTTATATTAATTATACTATCGAGAGTTTTATTTAAACTAATAAAGTTTATTAATAACTTTGTATATTGAATATATTTTATAGAAGCTGTAAGATAATAAATAATAAAACTAAAAATAAAATTACAAAGGTTTATTAAATATTATATAAGAAGTTACTTAACAACAGTTAAATTAAAAGTAAAAATAAAAAAGAATTCGATATATATATTAATATCTACTTTGAAGCTATTGAAATCTTTTTTAAAGAAGAGGATTTAAAGGAGAAAAATATTTATAATATTAAACAGTTTCTTAATCTCTTTAATTCTAATAATAATATAACTTAGAAGATAGAAAGTATAAAAGCAACTTAGTTAAATATCGATAACTCTAATTTGGAATTATTACCTTTACTAGATATTTACTCTGATACTAATAATAGAAATAATATTAGTAAGAAAGATAATACTAATAAGAAAAAAGAGAATAACAATACGAACTTCGATAGCAAGAACGAATTAGAAGATAAAAATAAAGATAAAACTAAAGAATAATATAATAAATACAGAGAAATATATTTAATACTTAGTAATAGAATAAATAACAATAAAATAATTAAAGATTAGAAAAGGATATTTATTTTCTGAGTTTAGATATTTAAATTATAAAATATTTTTATAATATATACTAATATTTCGTTGTAATAATTTAAAGAACTTACTAAGTATTCAGTCTAAATTTATATAATTCAATCTTTTAAAATAGGTTCTTTAGTTATTAGATAAGAATTATAAATATTATTCTTTTAAAAATAATATTTTATTTATTTTTCAAGTTCAAGGTACTAATCCTAATAATAAAATTATAATATACAACTCTTAAAAACTTTAAATAAAAGTTTATCAAACTTGTTTAATATAAAACTTTAGATATTAACTTATTAAATTTATTTAATAAAAAACTTGAAGTATTAGGTTATCGAACTTATTCAATATAAAATTTTATATATTAGCTTATCGAACTTGTTTAATAAAGAACTCTACATATTAGATAATTGAATTTATTTAATAAAGAAGTTGAAATATTAAATAATCGAATTTATTTAATAAATAACTCTAAATATAAAGTTATCGAACTTATTTAATAAAGAGCTTTAGATATTAACTTATTGAACTTATTTAATAAGGAAATTAAAATATTAAATTATTGAATTTTTTCAATATATAACTTTAAGTATAAAGTTATCAAACTTATTTAATAAAGAGCTTTAAATATTAAGTTATTAAATTTGTTTAATAAAGAACTTTAGATATTAACTTATTAAACTTATTTAATAAAGAACTTTAAATATTAGGTTATCAAATTTATTCAATATAGAACTCTAGATATTAGTTTATTGAACTTGTTTAATAAAGAACTTTAGATATTAACTTATTAAATTTATTTAATAAAGAACTTTAAATATTAAATTATCAAACTTATTTAATATAGAATTTTAGATATTAGCTTATCAAACTTATTTAATAAAGAACTCTAAGTATTAAATAATTAAATTTATTTAATAAGGAAGTTGAAATATTAAATAATCGAATTTGTTTAATAAATAACTTTAAATATAAAGTTATTGAATTTATTCAATAAAGAGTTTTAGATATTAAAGAATTATAATATAATTAAAAGCAACTTACTTTTAGTAAATAACACTTCGCTAGCTCTTTGAGGGCTACTACTATAAAGGCAGACTATTTGTTTACTATTATAAACTATATTATAAACTATACTATAAGCTATATTATAAGTTATATTATTTACTATACTATTTACTATACTAATTACTATGCTAGTTGCTATACTATAAACTATACTATAAACTATATTATAAGTTATATTATAAGCTATATTATAAGCTATACTAGTCACTATACTATTTGCTATATTATAAGTTATATTATAAGCTATATTATTTACTATAATATTTGCTATACTATAGATTATAATATTCGCTATACTATTTACTATATTATTCACTATACTATTTATTATACTAGTTACTATACTAGTCGCTATACTAGTCGCTATACTATAAATTATATTATAAGCTATATTATTTACTATAATATTTACTATACTATAAACTATAATATTCGCTATATTATTTACTATATTATTCGCTATACTATTAGCTATACTATTCGCTATATTATTTGCTATAGCCTTAAATATTAATAATTTTAATAAAGTTAATATTTAAATCTCTATACTTGCTTCACCGCCTAGTAGTAAAAAAAAAGATCAGATACTTAAGATTGTAAAACACTTTTCAACTAATTAAAAGTAGTAGTTTATATAAATAAAATAAAAAGCAACTTTTATTTTAAAAGTTATATATACTTAGAAGAATATAAAAGGTAGTAAGCTGTTAATTAAACTTATTATTTATAACTTTCTCTAACCTATCTAATAGTATATAAAAGCTTTTATCGATATATATTTAAGTTGCTAAATTCTATTATTAAAATAATAACCTTTTTATTTCGAAATTCAAGTTGATCCAACTTCTATATATATATTAAATACACTTTCAGATTATTTTAAAATTCGAATAATATTATAAGAAGATAAATAGGAATAAAATATTTAGTAAAGATAATAAATACTTAAATATAATAGATTTAGAAAGTATAAGAAATCAAATCTAGTAAAAAAAAAACTATATTTAAAATCCTTAAAAAGCAGGATTATATATATCAAACTACTAAATAAGTTTATTTATTTTATATCCTATATACTTTGATTTACAAACTAATATTATATTTAATACTTAAGAGAGCTTTAAAGAACTTATAATTGAATATCACTTTAGTATTTATATTAATATAGATCTTACTATACTTTTATTATATATTAAATATTTATTATTATTTATAGCAATCTTCTAGATATATTTATATAGCTATTATATAGTTACTTTACTTAGAGAAACGATTGCGAAAATAAATAATCTAACTAATTATCTTATTATTTAAGAAAAACTATTTAATATTATTAAAAACGAAAATATATATAGAATATATTATTAAATAAAAGGTATATAAGTTAATATTAAAAGATTAAGTAGAAAATATAATTATAACTAAAAGTAGATATAAAAACAAAGGTTATTAAACAATTATATATAGATAAATAAACTATTAATAATAGAATTTCTTTAAGTACTTAGCTTAGATATAAAGATAAGTATAATAATATTAAAAAATATATAAGTATACTTTCTTACAACTTTGAATTATCTTTAATATATACTTAGTATAAAAAATAAAATATTCAAAAGTGATAGTATATTTTATATAATATTCACTTACTTATTATTACAAGCTTAGAATTAGTAGTATATATATAATAAAATAAACATAATTATATAAGTTGGTAGTATAGATTAATATAATAATATTATAGTTAATATCGATATAATTAAATATATAAAAGCAAATTATAGCGATCTTGATATCAAGGATATATTAGTAACTAAACTAGATTCTACTAGATTTATAGTATTTTTATTAACTATATTATCTAAAGCTAAATTTAGAAAAAATATTAACAATATAATATAGTTAGATAAAAACTTGATAATTAGTTACAATCTATATAACTACTTTATATATATATTAGATAAAAATATTGAGAAGTATTTAAAACTATTTATTTTCAAGTTACTTGAAGAAATTTCGATTATTATAAAAGAATATATTAAAGAATCTTCTAAAAAACATACTTAATATATTCTTACTAAAGAGTTTCTTAAGCTAGTTTATAGTAAAGTAGTAATAAAGGTTATTAAAGTTGAATACTATTTATATTTTGCGAAACCTAATTCTACTAAACTTATAAAATATTTAAAGGTTTTGGAGAATTCTAAGAAGAAGCCTAATTATATTTATATAAATAATAGATTAAAATCAAATATTAAACTTTCTTAGTCTTTTGTATATACTTAAAGTATTATAAGAATTATCTATATAATTAATCTCACTTTATCAGTATTTAATATAAACTAATTAGCTAAATCTAATAGAATTTATATTAGTAAATAGCTAGATAGTTTTAAGAGGAAAAACAATATATTAATCTTTATAACTATCAAAATATAGAAAAACAAGGAAATTTAGAAATTCTTCTAAAATAACTATTTCTTTATTCTTTAATAAAAAAAAGTAAATATTTGAATTATAGAAGTTGTTCTAAATAAAGTATAAAAAGTTGAAAGAAAGACTTTCCTAATATCAGAAAACTACAATCCTATAATTATATAAATATTTCTTTATAAAAAAGAAGAATATAGTAACAAACTAGTATTAATACTAGTTATAGCTAACTCGAAGATTTTTACTATAAGATATAATATTAAATAGATTAATAAGAAATTTATTAATATAAATATAGTTTATATAATACTCTCGAGATTTAAAATATTGAAAATAAGAATATATAAAAGAAACTTAAGAAAATAAGTAAAGAGATTTATAGAAAAATATAAAGTTATATTAATATATAATAATTACAAAGCTTAATATAAAGATTATAATATTTATAATAGCTTATTACAAAGTTGATCTACTTCCTTAAGCTATTAAAAATAACTGAATTCTACTTGTGAATATACTTTTATTAAAATAGTAAGTAATCTATTTATTTACTTATTTATCTAATTTATAAAAACTTTATTCTTTTTTCTCTCTTCTCTTTATTATATCTAGTATTTAACTAATATTATATAAAAAGAATATTAGACTAACCTTTATTGAATAAATTCGAAAGCGTCTTCTATATTAGTTTAATAAAGATATAATATAGTATACTAAAACTTGTAAATAGAAAATTAAAGAATTTTATAATACTTTTTCTCTCTTACTTTTTTCTATATATAGTAACTTTATATAGTATTACTAGAAGTTTATATATATAAACACGAACTTAGAATACTCTTATAAGTATCTAAAGATACTAAAGTATATTATTCATTACAAATAAATATAGTAGACTTTTAATAAGTAGTTGTTTTATTTTATCTACCTACTATATAACTTGATAGAAAGATTATAGTATTTATAATAGCTTGCTATAAAGCTGACTTACTTTTTTAAACTATTAGAAATAATAGAGTTCTACTTATATATCTACTCTTATTAATATAAAAGTATAGCTACTTATCTTAGTAACTTTCGAAATTTTTTTTCTCTCTTTCTTCCTTCTTTACTCTCTCTACTTACTTCTTCTTCTTCTCTTCTCTTTCTTTTAAGATTATAAACAATTAATAGCTTTAGCTATATAAATAATAGCTTTGAGAAGCTATAATAATAATATCTATTTATAAACTTAAAAGTATCTATAAAGTATCTTGTAGCTAAATAAGAAACTCTATCTCCTCTCCTCAACTAATAAAAATAAAAGCTTTAAACTATAACAAAGACCTAACCTACTATATATATAGAATACTCTTTAAATAGATATTCTATATTTAGTTAGCTTAGTATATTTCTATACTCTTCAAGAGATACTAAGACAATAAGCTTAACTTAATATCTAATAAATAAAAATAATATCTCTCTTTCTTTCTTTCTCTCTCTTTTTTATATTATCTTACTGAAATTCTAATTAAATCTAATTAAAAAGTTATTATCAATAAAGTTAACTATTCTTTATTTAATTATAAAATTAACTTTATTTATTTAAATT
>JANHAD010000390.1:0-18010 GCA_026226035.1 Clarireedia monteithiana
ATAATAATAAAAACAATTATTTAAAATAAACTAATCTAATTAAAATTAATATTTACTAAATCAATTATATACTTACTAACTAATATTAATCAGAATTTTAAAATAATCTATCTTTAACTATTTATTTAAGAAAATTATTAATTCAAATAAATAATATATAATCTACTTAATATAAACTTATAAAATTATTTACTTATTTATTTTTAAATTTTATATAAAAATAAACTTACTTTTATTAGATCTCTAAAAAGATTAATTATAACTATATATAATATTTTATTTATTAGAAACTTTTTTTATTTATTATAATTTAATACTTAAATTAAAGAATATGTTATAGAAAGGATTATATAATATTAAGAAAAATAATATTATTATAAGAAGTAATTATCTAACTTATAGTTAGATTTATTAGATATATATAACTTAGTATATATAAAGATTACAACTTATATTATATATATATATAAATATCATGATTTATATTATATATATATTACAACTTGTAATATATAGATATTACTATTATATAACGATAGGAAGTATTAAGATCGAGTGATCTTAACTCAATTAATTATATAGAACTGAGTATTTTATTTAATTTAGATTTTCTACTTTAGAGTTTATTTAAACCTATAAATAATAACTAGAAAGCTTAATTCTAAAAGGTTAGATTAATTAATTATCTTTATTATTATTATATATATCTAGCTATCATCTAACTATAATAAAATAATTAATAGAAACTTTATACTAAGAATCTAAATAAGTAGTATAAATATTTATAACTGCTTTTAATATATTTAGAAAAAGTAAACAGATATAAAAAACTAAAGTATTTATAACAAGTATAACTAATATTAATAAAGTTTTAAAGAAGAAAATATTAACTAACTTTTATATTAAACTACTTTTATAATATTATTAATATTTAAATATATTTAATTAAAAGGAAGTAAAGAAGCTACTTTTATTAAAAGAGTTAAATGTAAATTATAAAATTAAATTAATTAAAGTTAATAATAAAGAAATATAACTATTATAAAGACTTCTTTATAATATATTATAAGAGAAGCTATTAGTTTTATAAAAGATATTTATAAAGCTTTTTAATAAAAACTTCATTTATATTAATAATTCCTTTATTATTATATTAATATTATTTATAAAGAAGCTAAGTAGAAGACTATATTTCTATATTAATTATTAAAAACTAAATCAGATTATAAAGAAAGATTAATATCTATTATTACTAATTTATAAGATATTAAGAAATATTAATAAAGTGAAATAATTTACAAAGATAAATATAATTGTTATATTTTATAAAATTCGTATTACTTAAGAAAACAAATAACTTATAACTTTCTAAATATAATATAGTTTTTTTTAAATAAATAATTACTCTTTTTAACTTAATAAATACTTCTAATATATTTTAAAAGTATATTAATTAGATATTAAAAGATTATTTAAATAAGTTCTATTTAATATATATAGATAATATATTGATTTATATAAATAGTACTTTGAAAAAATATAAAACCTATATAAGAAAGATTTTAAATTATTTTAAAGAGGTTAACTTATAATTAAATATTAATAAATATAAATTTAAAGTTAAAACTATAAAATATTTTAGATTTATTATTGAAGCTAGCAAAGAATTATAAATAAATTCTAATAAAGTTAAAGTAATTAAAGAATAGAAAGTATTAATAATAGTTAAAAGAGTTTAAAAGTTTCTTAAATTCATTAACTTTTATAAATACTTTATTAAAAGTTTCTTAAACTTAATTTATCTATTTACAGAATTTATTTATAAAGATAAAATATTTAAATAGACTAATTAGACTTAGTTCTTATTTGATTAGTTTAAGAAAATATTTATTTTAAATCTAGTATTAATTTAATTTAACTATAATAAGAAAACTCGAATTAAAACTAATTCTTTCAATTAATATATAAGTAGAACTTTCTTATAATAAAATAATAAAAGATAGTAAACTTTATATATATACTTTTCAAAGAAGAATAATCCAGTTAAATATAATTATAAGATTTATAATAAAGAGATACTAGTAATTATTAGATACTTAAATAAATAAGATAGTAAACTAAAAAAGTTGAAATATTTCAAGATATATACTAATTATTAGAACTTAGAATACTTTATAATAACTAGGAAACTTATAAAGTAATAAATAAAATAATTGCTAATTCTATTTAAATACAATTTTATAATTATATATATCTTTAAGAAGATAAATAAATATATAAATATACTTTTAAAAAGAGATTAAAATTTATTTATAATTAGTAATAATAATAGAATAAAAGAATATAATATCTAATTAATTAAACTGAAATAGCTAATCTAAAGAATAATTAAAGTGTTTTAAATAAGAAAGAATAAGAAATATTTAATAAACTAGATTAAAAATCTAATATTTTAAATAACTATCTTAAAAATATTTAAAGAAAAAGTAGTTGTTATTTAACTTAATAAACTAAATAGTATTTAATAAATAGAATTAAACAAGTTAATATTTAGAAATAATAATTATATACTTAATTAAGATAAAGACGAATAGAAGATATTTTATATAAAAGATTTAATCTATATTAAAATTAAAGTAATTTTAGAAAGTAATTTATAAAAACTTCTTTAAAAGCTAAATTTGAAAATATTATTAATCGAATACTTTATAAATTTTAAAAGAGATATTTTATTTTAGAATAGATAGTAGATTTCTAATAGAAATAACTTATATATTAAATTAATTTAAACAACTTATAATTTAATTATCTTAAGTTATTTAAAAAGAGAGGTTATTTATATTATAATTACTTGTTAATTCTTTTAACTAAGTATAAAAACTAATATATAAAGGTTTATAAATATATATAATAATTGTAAAAAGAATAAAGTATAAAAGTTTAGATATTAAAAACTATTAAAACTATTATTAATATTAAATCAGATATAATTAAAGATTTTTATAAACTTTATTACTAATCTTTTAAAAAGCGATAGTTATAAGAATATTATTATAATAACTAATAGATTAAATAAAAGTATAATAATTAATATACTATTTAATCTAGAAGTAAAAACTTTAACTAAGTAGTTTATATAATAATATTATTTATATTATTTTCTATTAAAAGTTATAATATCGAATAGAAAGATATAGTTTATAAATATATTATAATAGTAGATATATAAGATTCTAAAAATTAAAAGAAGATTATCAATTATATTCTTCTTTAAAATAAATAAAAGTATAAAAAAAGTAAACTAGATTATCAAAATAATTTTAAAATAATTTATAAATTATTAGTAAATCAATTAAATTGAATAACTGCTTATTATAATAATAGTAATTTATAGAAAGGATATAAAATTAATAGAAATTAGTCTCTTCTTCTTATTATATAAATAGAATATAAAGCTGTTTAAAGAAGAATAAATATTAAATAAAAGTAATTTATTAATAAACAAAGTAGATTTTATATTAACGAAACTAAAAGATATAACTTTATAAATATAAAGTAAAATAATTAAAGCTTAGTAACTATAAGAATAAACTATAAATTAAAAAAGAAATAAAGTTCTTTAATATAAGCTAGAAGATAAAGTATAGTTAAGCTTTAAGAATATTAAAATAAACTAACTATATAAAAAGTTAAATTAAAAATATATAAAATATATAATCATCGAAGTTGTAAAGATATATATATATTAACTGAATATTTTTCTAAAAATCTATAATATATTCTATACTTAATTACTAAAACTAGCTGATAGATAATTATTAAAAAAGCAAGATATTCTTGAATTATAACTACTAATATTACTAGTTAATAAGAATAATATTAAATAATATAAAATAGAAGAGATCTTAAACGAAAAGAGAGTATAAAGAAAAAGCTAATCTAAGAAACTATTAGTTAAATAGAAAGAATATATAAAGTTAATATAGAAGTTAAAGGATATATTAAAAGAAACAATAATATATAAAAACTAAACAGAGAATAGAAAGAGAAGAGGTTAAGAGTAAGGAACAACAAAGGAAAAATATAAACAATAATAATAAGAAGAGAAAAAGGGTAATATAAAAGGTGGAACCTATAATATAAAGGCTTAAACGGAGTCTTCGCTTATTGTTACCGAATATAGGGCTATAGTATATAAATTATTATAAGACTAGAATTCTTTCCTTCTTCTCTTTATAGAATCGTTCATAGTTTAATCTGAACCTATGTTTCCAAGCTTCTTGAACGTAGACTCTTACAATTAGGCTCACTTCAATCTATTCACACCAGAGTCTAGATGGATGTGTCTGTATTAGCAGAGCAAAGTACAGCTTCACCCAGTTGCATCTTGACCTAGAGCTCCTTGAAAAGAGCTGCGATCAGCAGTGAAGGAATGGTTTATCAATGCAGAGAGCAGAGCAGAGCATTTTGGTACTCCTTTGCGAAAATTGAAGTCAATGCCGAATAGTAGAAAGCGATATGCAAGCATGGATTATTAATACTACTAATTAACGAGATGGACAAGTTAAGCTTTAAGCTGTGCATCTGTGCATGCGGACCAGCATTATGCCCTGTCCGCACATGCTTGGATAGTTTGTTTTATCACAGGGAGAAAAGTAATGTTTTTCTGCAAGGTTTTACCAAAATGGAAGTCGCTGCCGAATAATGAAAAACCAAATACAAGTATGGATTACTAATTTATGCTGTGTGTGCGGACAAGGTAGCCTTTGTCCGCACATTAGCCTGAAAAGAACTAGGTTCGTCATCCATGTCCCAACAGCCTTTAGTTCCTTTCCTTACCTTATGTTCTCGTCGTTGTATATCCAAGCAGTATTGTACTCTCGATAGACAGAATACCGAGCTGGAGACCTCAAGCTTATGGAAGCATGTCAAGCTAAACCTGTTGAATGCTTATCTACGCTCACATATCCAGTTTTCAACAGGTTCTATGCACTTAGTAAGTGTTGTGCTTAGTTATTCTTAAATTGCAATCCGAAGATTGACGTGATAATGTCCGAAGCCATTTGATAGGGCTCGATGCGATGGCTTGGAATTCTAGAAAATTAGTACTTAATGTTGCAATTGCATCCTGTGCCAGTTTCTACTCAATTCAGTTTGTGCCTTTCAACTCTATCACTCAAGACCACTTCACCACCATAATTAGCTCAAAGCCTTTCGACGGCGATAACGAGCTTCATATTCTCCGCAACAAGGATAGTTTCGTTGCGAATCAAGCAGCCATCATGCTCGAGATTATCAGAGAAGCCCCACTGGGCCAGGCAATTCGTCTCATCTCACGAAACAGATTACTTCGCTATCCTGAAGAGCTCCCTGATTTCGAGCTCCCCGTCCAATACCGCCTTCTCATTAAGAGTGAAGGATATTTCAAAAAACAGCATCATGAGCCTGCTAGTGTTGCCCCCGAAGTCTTCGGGCAGGATGATAGCGTTACTCCTCGTCAATCCGAAACCCTAACAAATGAAGACCCCGACTTGGAAGCTCTCGAACAGCTTGAAGCAGTGGTAAGCATCCGCACCGCACCATACAGCACCGAACGTATGCGCGCTGAGCAGGAGCTGAACCGCACCAAATCTCTGCCGATCGCCCCCCAGAAAAGTCCAGACGGCACCATCTTCGTGGACTGGTACACAACCGACGACCCCGCAAACCCGCAAAACTGGTCATCTTTCAAAAAGAGTTTCATCGTCTTCATTCTCTGCTTTTACACTTGGACTGTGTACTGCGCTGGGCCAATCTACGCTGCGTCTGAACCTGGTGCCGTGGAGAAGTTTAACATCAGTCCAGTTGCGGCGTCATTAGGCTTGTCGCTCTATGTTCTTGCGTATGGAATTGGAGATCTGCTTTTCAGTCCATTGACTGAGATTCCTATCATCGGGAGAAATTCAGTTTATTGTAAGCACCACAAGGCTCTTAATGAAATCATTAGGCTAACTGCTGGCAGACTTAACATTCCTCATGTTCTGGATTCTCTCCTTTCCCACCGCCACAGTTGACGGCTTCGGCGGCCTCCTCACTCTCCGATTCTTCCTCGGTTTCTTTGGTAGTCCAGCCCTCGCAAACGGTGGTGCGACTGTAGGCGACATGTTCTCCCTCGTTTACATCCCTTACGGCCTCTCATGGTGGGTACTCTCCGCATGGTGCGGTCCTGCGATTGGACCACTGATCGGTGGCTTCGCTGCGATGGGCAAGGGTTGGAGGTGGCCTATGTGGGAGGTTGTATGGATGTCTTCCCCCGTGTTACTTGTTCTACTCACTCTTATGCCTGAGACTTCTGGGGCGAACATTTTGCTACGGCGGGCGCGACGACTTCGCAAGTTGACAGGCGATGACAGATTGCAATCACAGAGTGAGATTGATCAGCAGAATATGGCAGCAAGAGAAATTCTTTCTGCGGCACTGGTCCGACCGATGGAGATCATGCTCCAGGATCCATCCATCTTCTTTGTTAACCTCTACACTGGCTACTTCTATGGAGGTTAGTCGCGTACTTGAGCTAGCCTGGAGGTCGTGTGCTAACGATAGCCAGTGTTCTACACCTTCTTCGAAGTCTTTCCCTTAGTCTTCCCACCATTCTATGACTTTAACCTCGGCCAAACCGGCCTCTCCTTTCTCTCATGCTTGATTGGTGTCATCATCGGTCTGCTTGGCTATTTAGCCTACCTTTATTTCTACATGATCCCAGACAACCTCAAGAACGGATTCCGCGAACAGGAGCACCGCCTCATGCCCGCAGTGATCGGATCGTGCCTACTACCTGTAGGCTTGTTCATGTTCGCATGGACAGCCGACTCGAATATACACTGGTCCGTCCCTCTTGTTGGTGTCGGAATTTTCGTCATCGGGCATTTCTGGACAATGCAGTCCCTGTTTATCTATCTTCCGTTCTCGTACCCAAAATATGCTGCTAGCTTGTTCGCGGGCAACAGTGTATGGAGATCAGGTACAGCTGGCGCTAGCGTCGTCTTTGCGAGACCGCTGTTCGTTAACTTGGGTGTTCATAAGGGTGTAACGCTTCTGGCAGGTTTGAGTGTGGTTGGTATTTTTGGAACAACTGCTCTCTATGTTTTTGGCAAAAGGCTCCGTGCTAGGTCTAAGTTTGCAGATAGCTAGGCTGCAGAGTTAATAGTAGTTCTTGACTTGCTCTGCGAATTGAGACAAGATTGTTAATTGTACTTCTTATGGAACGGCTAAATTGTAATGTTTATAATTTGTTGGAGGAGCTTAAAATAGTCATATGTGAATATAGTGCAGAATTAATCACATAGCGCAGACTTAATCCAGATTTGACGTTCCAGCTACCTGGCACAATGGACTGCTTACAGTGGCGGGGAAGGGAAGCTGTCAGATTTCGTACATTTGATCGGTTGCTCCATCCAACGAAAGCCAATGCTTTTGGTTCGTTCTAATAAACGTTAAACAAGTGACAGAGCTGGAGAAGGCTGCCTTCCGCCTTCTCAAGTTTCCAGATATTCACGAGTAATAAACGACTCCTAAAACTTGGCCAGCAGTATTAGACAAGACCACAAGTGCTTCATGTTATACACTTTACATATAAGCCATGGCCAACCGCACGATATGTACTCGAGTATACTCCGGCAACGGTGCTGGTCAACTTTTATCCGGTAGAACGCCAAGAGGTAATTTGTTATCTCATGCATAGCTCCTTGATAAGTTCAGAATTCACTCCAACAAAAGACAGTCGAGAGACTACAGCGCTAGTATCAGTCAGCGTCCGCATCATCGACACGCTACGCCGCACTTTTTACAAGCATCATGTGGAAAAAGAGTCCGCCAAAGATATATGGTTCAATTTCATCGAGATCCCTATCAGCAATATCCCCGATTCTGGTCGGATCCATTCTGCAAGACGCTTAGCAGACGACTGCCGACTCCCGAAGCCATACTTGTTCACTTACAAGAGGGTTTTTGAATGGGCTATACCTGAGGAGTATGTGCTCCACAAGATCTCGCTGCAGACCTTGATAAATCGTGGACTTACATGGGAATGTTTGACTGGAAATGCTCCTGATACTCAAGATTTATCGACAAGCAAATTAAAGGAGGCATGTTGCGGAAGACTTGCAGCCCGCCAAACAAACAGATGGCTTCTGGGATACTGGCATGTACCTAGCTTGTTTGGAGAAAATTCTTGGAGCCAGAGCTCCCGTCAATTGGATACGCTATCAGCTATTCAATGTGTGAAACCTACATAAGCTGCAATTGTCACTCTCTCAGAAGTGGGGTCACTTTTGGAGTTTTCACACAATGATTGCGTAAAGATCAGCGTGGCGGATATTTTTGATGGTGACAGAGTCATGGTTGATTATATGGTTGATTGTGGACGTGGAGGTCTTTCGCGATATGGACAACGCAATCGAACTTTTATTGTTTGACTGATGGCTTCAGGATGATAGATTCCTCTCGGAATTTGAGGAATATGAAGAGTCGCGAGCTGATGAAGAGATTGCAATCTGGGAAGCTCACCACATTGTGGGTTTGGATGGAACAGTCGGAGAGCTCTCAGAGAGGGACAACTCACGATATGACAGGGAACAGAATGCATGTGCAGCTCACTGGTAAAATGAAGCTGTAAAGATAGGCTTGTGAGTTCTCGTGCGTCTTGTCTCCTCTCAGCTTCTAAGCTAATCTAGTTTGTTAACTTCCAACCACGACCCGCCGCTATGCTTGTCAAGAGTTTCGCAAATGGTGGTAACTCATTGGGATTAACTAGAGCTGATGGGGCTCTCGTTCTGCTTGCTCTTATCACTCAGTACATCTCTCGATAATCCGACTCTATTATCACAGCAATTAGAGACTTGTTCGAAACTTTTATGAAGCTAGCGAACCTGCAACATGAAAGTAAACCTCGAATCTGTGAAAACTATACCTGACGTAACACAATTAGTCATAGATTCATACAGGGCGGTAAGTGCGGAGGTTCTAAGGAAAGTAAGTTCAAGGATAGATTCGAAAGGATTCTTCCAGGTGGCATAGCCGGGATAGTTCAAAGTTGCAGGTTGATTTACACGACAGCGGCGCAGCTGAGATTACCTGTTTCTGATTGTTGGATAATACTTCCATTCTTGCCGATAGCTGAACAATCAGCATGTTCATATTCGAAAAACTTCAGGCTCAGGTGATAGCTCTAATGACGGATTGAGGAGCAGGCAGGCATCCAGATTTTTAGTGGTGTTTTGTGGGAAGGTAGATATTATTCCATCTCTTGAACAGGATGCATCTAGTTGCTGTACCTTGCCCATATTACCTACTCCGAGTATGAGAAAGCTCTGCAAACACACAGTATGGAATATAACGTAGACAAGTGGCGATGTTCTAACGTCAAGCTCAAATTGCCTTCCTTCCAGAACAGGTGTGCCAAGGTGGATATAATCCTTTCTCGAATATCATATTGACTATAGTAAGACTCCCTGTACGACTGTAATCGTCTTTCTAGAGCTGCGGCACCGTTTACTGATATAAATTCCAAGACCAAGTAGCACTCTGTCGGGGACGGTCGGCAACGGCCGTACACGCAAATTGGGTGTAATCTCCACACATTTATAGTGAATAGATGTTATAAAGTGTTATACGGCACTACTTCACTTCGTATAGTATTACGCTATTATTGTTGTCTACTTAACTCAGCCTTATACTTATATCTAATAAGAATTATATATTACTAAAATCACTCAGTTTACTTGAAAGAAATAATAAATAAAATAATATTATTTTAATTTATATTAATACTAATTAATATAATAATAATAAATTAGAAGTTAATATTTTACTTGAATTATAGAAGTAATACTAAACTTTTTTATATAAAGAACTAATCGCGATATTAATTATAAAATCGAAAAAGATTTCAATTCTACACTTATTAATCTTCTGGTTAGTAGATATATAGAACCCTTTGAAGAATGCCCGGTGTACTCGTTGAGCGTATAGAGGATTACCGTGATTGGTTGGTCGATAGCAGTCTGCGAGGAGGAGGTATTGCACAGATCTCCCAGTCAACAAAGAGATAGAGAAATGCCGCCAAAACGCCGCTCTCTCGCCGACACCACGAATTACTTTGGTCCTGCAGCGAAAAGACTATATTCAAAACCTGCTGCCCCAGCTGCACCTGCCGAACCACTATCTGCAACTCTGAAGGTGCTCCTAGATATAGTATTCTCAGATATAGTGCTCTGAGATGCAGTGCTTTCGGGTGTAGTGCTCTCACCTACGGTGCTCCTAGATGCGGTGCTCTCAGATATTTGAAGAGCTGGGAAGAAGTAATGAGGCGCGTGAGTGTTAGTTGCAACCTGTAAGAGTGGTGTTGTTTCAATAATATGATATCAGAGATGAGATATGAGCTTTAATACCCTTGAACTCGATCCCCGCGCCGTTCCCCTGATGGCGGGGTTGAACTAGTTTGCCTTGAATGTGCGGGGTAAGGGGGAAAACTTGAGCCCCATCAAAGTTGTATCGCGTGTAGAAGCAAGCCAGAACTAGGCTGCGATGATGTGTCGGCTGATGGAATTAGATGTTCGAGACTTTCCCTTGCCAATCAGGAGAGAGCTATCAACTCCTTCCGAGGGTAGATCCTGCCGGCAGCTCAAGCAAGCCCAGAGAGAATTCATATCGGAAGCAATCCCGTAGCGCATTGGCATGGGTACCATTTTGGGTTAAGTAGTCCACCAGCTTCCGGGATGCTTATCCGTCACTAACACTTCTCAATCTTTTGAGTAATATCGGGGAGACGTTAGATTATGAAGATATTGTTGCTCCTATGTTGCATTCTGTTGCCCTTCATTAATTATGTCATGATGCAAACTCTCTTGGCAGTCTTTCCGGGTAGGCAAGTAATAGTTGGTGCGAGATACTTTATCCAGTCTCGCCGGCGACCTTGCTTTCTGTAACTGCAGTTCAAGGTTTATCAATCTTCCAACTATATCTTGAGATAGATGCGACCTACAAGTACGAATGATCGCAGCAGATGAAGCAGTTCTCCCGATAAGGTTTGGGTTCCCTCAATTCTTATCTTATCCTTGATTACCACATGAGTATCTACGTATCTACCCCTCGATCAATATTGATTCTTAATGATACGAAACATCCAGTCGCAGATGTAAAGCATCCAACGCTGTTTTCTTTTTCTACTATTCTCAGGAAAACGATCCTTACAACCTACTAAATTCTTGGTATCATTTTACCACTCATGGATTCATCCGAGTCGACGACAGGTTCAATGGGCCATGAAAAAAAGCAATTAGGGGACTACAATTTGGCACACACTTCCAGCATCAACCAAGCAGAAGTTATTGACCTCCACGACAGTCGCAATGGTCAACTCCACAGATCATTCTCACCCCGCCAGGTCCATGTTAGTTATTTTTGTTGTCTTCCCTAACCACCATATCATATTTCCTTGATGATCACTCACTAAGAGAGTTTCAGGTCATATCTCTAGGATCTAATATTGGAAGTGGGTTATTTATCAGCATAGGTAAATCACTTGCCAACGGTGGCCCGGGCAACATGTTAGTGGCATACACTCTGGTCTGTAGTTGCGTTTGGGCTGTCCTACAATCGTTGTCCGAGATGACAATTGCTTTTCCAACTTCCGGGAGTTTTATTGACTATGCAGATCGTTGGGTTGATCCCGCGTTGGCGTTCGGCGCTGGCTTCGCAGAATGGCTCGGTATGTATCCCGCGCACAAAAATTTCAACTTTGGTTGATCTTTAAAATAGGCTGGACTGCAGTGAGTATATCTCTTCTATACTCCGATTTGGATGAAAGATCCATCTTATCGACTGAAACCCGAGAACAATTCCGATAGACGAATAAATGAGTAGTGTTGACATAGATTTTTTCGGTTAGATAGTTGCATCTGTAGGCTGCGGCAGAAGCCTAGTGGGCGGGGCCCCGTCCACCGGGTCGGGGCCCCACTGGGTGGGCTGAGAAAATGAAAACCCGGCCCTGTTAGGATTATAACTTTATCAACTGGAGTAGAAGTGGTTTAGTATTAGTTTAGTGTATAATTTTAATAATTATTTTAATAGTAATAGTAGTAATAATTAATAATAATATTATTATATAAATATAATTAACAAATAAATAAATAAAATTAAAACTTTATTTAGTGTATATAATAAATAAATAGCGATAACTATAGAAAAGTAATATAGAAGGTGATTAAAGATATAGTTAGAAAATATAAATAAAGGCTTTATACCCTCGATAATAAGAATCAGCTACAATCCCTTAAACACACCTGAATGCACCTTTGACGCGCGCATCTCAGGCTTAAGGGTGTAGCGACATAAGCCGCTTGCTATTTCTGTCACATCGTAAGTGTGAATCTTCATGATCATCCCCGCGCAGAACATGCATTATTTGGCGAATATCGCGGATTCGGGAGGTCCTGTGTGGTTCTCTTGCCATTCTATGAACATAGATAGTTGAAATTCGTTTTCTTATGCAACAAGCCCAGGAACCACACATCGTTCTAGCCGTAACTGTTTTTGTTGGGCCTGGATCCCTTAATGAATACAACAACAACAACAGGCAGTTGATACCACGGATGCAAAAAGATAATATGACCTCGTATATACTTCTAATTCACATTCAGCAATCCACAATGTCACGTTCGCCCATAGCGCCCCCGTTAAAAGTGAGATCTGCCAAGAGATCAAAGCCGGAGAGTAAACATGGTAATGAGACAGGCCAAAACCCAATCGCTCCTATGAAGTAATTCTGGAGAACCCAGAGAGTGGAAGGAGTAATCGCCTCGTCATACATGGCCGCGCTTAGTACACTATACGAAACTTCATCGGCCCAGATTCCAACTCGGCACGCGCAAGCTACACAACAATCTCCGTCGCTTGCCCACAAAGCCGCTCTTCGAATTCCTGCAGCTAGACCTGCAGCTCTGCTGGATATCACTGATCCAGGAAGGCCAACAAAGGCATGAACTTCTTCTTCAGCTTTGCTCTTCATCAGATCATCAAAAGGGGTAGCGCAAGCCTGGCACAATACCGGAGGCTGAACACCGGGGGTTTCCAGCAGTTTATAAGCCATTGATGGTATGAAATAGGCCACAGTTTCTCGCTTCTGAAGGTCGCTCGGCGATGAACGCATAGCCCTCGCCCATTGTTCTCCCGCATCTTCCTGCAGGTCACAGTGTTTCCAAACGAGATCAGCGCGTGCTAACTGGAGAAGGTGCTTTGCTTCTGGGGCCGCGGACTCTGACAACTGCCTGGTGTATTTGATACAGCGCTCCCAAGTCCTGTAGCGCACATTAAAGCAATTCCACGGACCTCCAACCAGCGCAGTGGTGAAGCCAAAAGGCGAGTGCGTTCCACCAGATTGATGATTCCTCAAGACCCATTGTCCAATAGCTTCGTACCTGCTAATGAAAAATGCCGATGGTATTCCATGCTCAGCCACATTCGCAGCTTCTGCATACTGCGTAGACGTGACTCTGCTGGAGCATCCAGTATCGTACAAAAGATCACTACAACAAGAGTCGAATTAGTGCATCGATCTGAAGACGGTGTGAGAAAGAGTATTGTTTGAGGTGTACGCTTTCAAATTCACTCACTGGCACTGCAAGTGTCCCATGCCCATTGCCATCCCGCCTCTGCTGAGCTGATACATCTCTGCACCCTCTAAAGCAAATGGAGGAAGTGCAGCACAATCCGAAACCAAGTATGAAGCCCATTCGCTTGGAGAAATGTCGCCAGGGCCCAGATTGAAAGGCCCTTGGTGAGAATCGGCCCACGCCTGCTGGAACACACGGACACAGGCTTGATAGTCGTAGCTGAGTAGCCCGGTCATAGCCACTCCTCGCATTCTGGAACCGGGACGCATTGCGTGTTCAATCGCAAGTTCCATCCCGTTCTGAAACCCTCGCTCCATGCTTTTCTCGCGGTCAAAATCATAATCTATTGTATTGAGCAGCATGATAGTCGTTACAACAGCTCTGTCCTCTGGTGTCACCGCCGTGCCTACCATGATTGCCAACCACCCAAAAGAAACACACGGGCTAAAGCCCTCCAAGAATCCAGCATCCTTCCATTGTGGTCTGTTCAGAACGTCTCCATACTCCTTGTTTGCCCTCCAGCCTATTCCACCAGCTGATTTCGGCCCGATCGAATAGAGCGAATCGTGGTTTGTACCAGGAAACACCATCATTCGCAGACCATCGATAGGACCTCGTTTCCTTTGACCTAGACGCACCTGCGAGTAGACCTCAGCTCCTACTCTACAATCTTCCAAAAGCTGAGGAATAATCCCAGCGTCTGGTACTGCTTCCGCCAAACATCGATAACCTTCCATACACCCACTAGCGGACCAGACTTCTCGAATGATACATGCCAGACAAGCATTCTGCTGCTGTTGAGACAGTTCGTCCAGACTAGGAGTCAGGCCAGTGAATGCTTTGACTGCGGCAGCAATTCTATGTGGCTTTGCGTATTGTAGCTCTGAACAGTGAATAGCTTTTGTGAGATAATCGAGCCCTTTCCCACTGCTGGAATTTACCGGATAAAGCTCAAAGTCGCTCTTTGCCAGCCGGCTGAAAATGATTGCGCGGAGATTTTCCATCGTCGAAGAAGTGCTAGACTCGTTGTCGCAAATAAAAATAACAGATGGACAATAGCATTTGATAAGGACTTATACACTTCTATTCATGAAGCCATCTGCTGGGAGCTTGGAGACTACAGATTCTATTTCAAGTGTTACAATAAGTCAAGTCTCACCGCAAATCATGTATTCCTCTGAATTTCGGAATACAAATTCGAGACATTTCGGACTCCAAAATGTCTCGAGGATCCTTAATATCACATTTGATTCGAGGCAGTGTCAGAGATCGACGTACTTTGGCTCGCACGCCCGCTGTGAACAATGATAGTGGAGCTTAGCTGAAAGGATTCAGTTGTACAACTATTCAGTTGTACAACTGGTGAGACAAAACGTACTAAAAATTATCTGAAATATGCGGTGTGTTATCCCTTTAGCCGCTATAAGCACCTTTTTAGGTGGTCTGTGCACACCCCTAAATAGCTTCAAACGTAGAATTTAACAACATTTAATTTAATATCTAACTACTTATTAAATTATAATTACAATACTTGAACTCACTGAATTTAATATTACAAATAAAAGAATATTTAAATCTAATATATAATCAATTTCAAAGTAAAAAAACTACTTTAAATTTATAAAAATTAAAAATTAAATAATTTAAATTAAATAATCTATTAATTAAAAAAGTTAATATTATATAAATAATTAATAATATTTTTAAAAGATAAATTATCTTTAATTTTATTTTAAAAAGTAAAGATTTGATTTTTTAATATAAAGTAAGAAAGTATTTTAATAATAATAAAATTAGGTAATATTAATAAAATAAAGTAAATAAAGTTAATTTTATAATTTAATAAAAAGTAGTTAATTTAATTAATAATAACTTTTCTATTATATTTAATTAAAGTATTAGTAAAATAATATAAAGAAATAAATATTATAATATAAATAAATTAGAAAAATTTTAATAATTTCTTAATATTATCTTATTATTTTATAAAATTAAAGTATTTAATAAACTCTTTTAAAATAATAATTTAATATAAAATACTTTTAATTTAGTTTTAATAATATTTTATAAACTTGAAATATAAGTTTTAGTTAATTATTTTTTTTAAAATTAAATTAATAGATATTAGAATATAAAATTATTAAAAAAAATTTTAAATAAAAATAAAAGTTTTAAAATTATTATAAATAATATTTAATATTTAATTTTAGTTTATATAACTTTAAAATTATTATAGAAAAATATATATAGTTTTTCAACTATTTAATAAATAAAAAAGATTCTTATAAAAAAAATCTTTTAAAATAATTTAAAATAATATTTTCAATCTAATTATTTATAGATTTATAAACTTAGTATTTATTAAAATAAATATATATAACTAATTATTTAAAAACTATTTATTTTTAAAAAGATAAAAAGATATTTAAATTATTATTAAGTTTATTAATAAAGTTAATAATTTAAAAAAAGTATTTTAAATATTAATTAAAAAAAGAAAGTTTATAAATTAAATATATATATAAAAATAAATTAATTAATTTAGTAACTTTTTTAATAAATAATTTAAAACTATAATAAATTTTATTAAATAATCTTTTAAATTAAAAAATAATAATTGAATATTTGATTATAAAGATTAAATAGTTTTATAAATATTATTTTTCTAAAGATAATATTAAATAAAAAAATAATAATAATATTAAAAGTAATATTAAAGAAGATTTAAATAGAAATTAATTTAATAAATTATATTTATTATAATTTAAATTATTTTTATTAAATTTCAATTTATATTTATAATTTTAAAATTAATTTAATCAATATTATAATCTTATTATTTATTAAAAATAAAGAAAAGTTTTAATCTTTTAATTAAAAAGATTAAAAGTTAATTCTTTTATTTTTATTTCTACTTTTACTTTTTATATTAATATAAAAATTTCTAGAAATATTATTTATAAATTTATTTTCTAGATTATTATTAATATTTTTAAGTTTATTAAAAAAAGAGTTTTTTAAATAAAAGAATAATATTAAATATAGAAAATAATTATTATAAAATTTTATTACTTTTTTTAAATATAATAAGTTTATTATTTTAAAAAGAAAATATATTAATAAAAAGATTAATTAGTAAAAATAAAAATAAAAATAATTAAAAGTAAAATTAAATAAAAATAAAAGAAAATAAAAATATTTTTATTTTTATATAATAAAATAAACTTTCTTTTAATAATTTTAATAATTTTTTAAATCAAAAGAATATAAATATTATAAACTAAGTTATATAGTAACTAAAAGATTTTAAACTTAAAAAGCTACTCTTTATATTTAGTAAATATAAACTAAAATATAAAGATTATATAATAAAGTAATTTCTAAGTATCTTCACTTTTAGTATAAAGATAAAAAAAGTATTTAAAATTATTATTATACTTTCTATATAAATAGTATTATAGAAAGGAAAGTATTTAGTATTAAATTAATATTTTAAATTCTAAAAATACTTTTAATAGAACTTTTAGTTAATAACTATATAATATTTTAATAATTCTAATAATTTTAATATATTAAAATTAATAAGAATATTAGAATAATAGAGAATAAAAGTTTATATAAGTAGATAATTTTCTTATAATATATAAAACTTTATATTTAACTTATAATTATAATTTTTATATTTATTATTATTTATAATCAATCTATTCTTTATAAATTATTTATTAATAATAAAATAATAATAATATTACTAGTTATTATAATTAATAATATTTAGACTTTAACTACTTTTATATAATTTAAAAGATAAGTATTTATAATATTTTAAATATTTTTATTACCTTTTATATTAAATTAATATAATTAATATTAATATTATTATAATTAGACTTTTAATCTAATAGATAATTATATTTTCTATTAATTTAATTACTACTTTTATACTTTAAAGTAATTATAATAATAATATTAATATAAATAAAAAAGATATAAATAGTAATAATAATAATAATAAATTAAAAAAGTTAAAACTCTAAGAAACTTTTAAAATTATATTTTCAAATAAGTATAATAATAATAGAAAAGAATTAAATACTTTCTTTTTATAACTTGAAATATATTTTAAATTTAATATAAATAAATTTATAATTTAAAATATAAAAAGTTTTTAAACTACTTTTTATTTTAAAAGTAAAGTATTTAAATAGATTAAACTTTTTCTATTTAATTATTTTAAAAATAATCTAGACTTTAATAAAATAATAATAATTATAATAGTTATTTTTAAAAGCTTTAAAGAATTTTAAAAGGAAATATAATAAATATTTAAAGATATTAATATTATATAAATTATTAAAAGA
>JANHAD010000391.1:0-17997 GCA_026226035.1 Clarireedia monteithiana
TATAAAGTGTTTTTTAAAATATTTTTTAATATAAAGTTAAAGTATTTTATAAAGTGTTTTTTAAAATATTTTTTAATATAAAGTTAAAGTATTTTATAAAGTGTTTTTTAAAATATTTTTTAATATAAAGTTAAAGTATTTTATAAAATATTTTTTAAAGCGTTTTTTAATATAAAGTTAAAGTATTTTATAAAGTGTTTTTTAAAGTGTTTTTAATATAAAGTTGAAGTATTTTATAAAGTGTTTTTTAAAATGTTTTTTGATATAAAGTGTTTTTGATATAGAGTATTAAAGATTGTAATATAATCTAAGCTTTCTATAATATTATAATATAATATAATAATCTCTTCTTTTTAAATAATATAATATTCAATCTTAAACTCTTTTATAATCTTATTATATTCTACTTACTTTAATATCAACTTCTTATTAAATTTATTCAATAAATATCTTAAATTACTAATTTAACTACAATAGTTTATAATATAACAACAATATAATAATACTGTTAGTAATATAATTAATATAGAATATAATATAATAATCTTGAAATATACAATAAATATAACTTTATCCTCTATTTTCCAAACTTAGCTAATAATTCAAGTTCTTCTTCTCTCAAAGAGTTTATATAATAGAAAGCTAAAAAAAATAAACAAGATTAAAAGAAGATCGAGAAAGTAAAAGTTAAAAAAGATAAATAGAATAAAAAGAAAGTTTAAAAAGTAAAAGCTATTTAAGAATAATAAATTATAAATAAATAAATTTGATTATTTCTATTTATTAATATAACTTTTAGACTATTTACAATATATTAGTTATTAGCTTTCTAATAATATATTTAAATACTAGATAATTAAATTCGAATAAAAATAACTTCTATTATTAACTTCTTTCTAAAATAAAATATAGATAATAAAAATATACTTATAACTATAAAAGAGAATAAACAACTAGTATTTTATTATATAAATTACTGTTTATAAATATAAAATTCTAAAATCGATTTACAACTTCTTTTATAATAATCAATTAAGATTAATAATAATTTATCGACGAATAATTGTATACTAGCTTCTTTTAATTTATATATTTCAATATTACCTTGATTATCTCCTAATATATTTGTATAGTTTTCAAAGAATATAAATTTAAAATTTAGATTATTTTATCTTTTTTTTAATATACTTTACTTTTATTAAACTAGTTCGATAAAAATCAAGATAATTCTTACTTTCGAATAAGTTTTATAAGAAGCTAGTTAAATAAATATTTATTTACTTTATTTATTTTATATCTTCTACTATAGTTATATAAAACTAAGTAATTATTTATTATTTATTTCTAATTAACTTTTCTTTAATAAAGATATTTTCAAACTATTTATTTATAATTATTTATATAAGTTAATACTAGATAATAAAGAGATTCTAAACTTTCT
Organism: Clarireedia monteithiana; assembly: GCA_026226035.1. NCBI lineage: Eukaryota > Fungi > Ascomycota > Leotiomycetes > Helotiales > Rutstroemiaceae > Clarireedia > Clarireedia monteithiana. The sequence goes on from JANHAD010000391.1 coordinate 1,442, forward strand.
TCTATCTTTTTTATATCGATAATATAATCTTTTGATAATCAAGATAATAAACAACTTTTATTTAATATTACAAAGTATTTTATTAACTATCTCTAAAATAGATTATTCTATATTATAACAAAATATTAATAGTAATTTAATAATTATTATAATATTCTTTATATAATAAAGAACTTATATAATAATTATAATAATATTAATTATCTTATTTTTTTCTTAAATTCTAAATTACTTAGAAATTCGAAGATTCCTAATTTTATTAATAGTAAATACCTTTTTCGTAGTAATATAATAATAATATTAACTTTAAATAATCTTTATTAACCTCGTTTAAAATAGATTGATCTTATTAATAAATTTAAAGTACTTCTAACTTCTATTATAAAAGAGATATTTAAAAGGAAAAGGTTTAATAATCAAGAATATCTTTAATATATTTATTTTTTCAATTATAAATATAATATATTAAATACTTTATTATTAAATATTATTAATATTAATAATATCTATAATATTATAAATAACTTAGTAAATTTTAAAAAAAGTTTTACTTTTTATTTAATAACTATTTTAGATAATCTTATAAATAGAAAGGTTTATAATATTTATATTAAAGTTATAAATAATAATCTACTTTATAACTACAAACTTATTTTATTTAAAAAGATTCTATATATCTTTATAGAAACTCTTATTAGTTAAATATATATAAAATTTTACTTTATATTTTTTTAAATTTAGTTATAATATAAATAGTTTTCAATATCTTTAATAATTCTAACTAGCAATTAGTAATAACAACTTTATAAACTCGTTCTCTACTTTATATTTCAAAAGAATTATCTTTCTATTACTTTCGAAAGTTTTTTATAAACTTATAATTAAGCTTTTATTTAAATATCTACAATTAATCTTGAAAGTAAATAATAAAAAATATTATAGTATAGTTAGTAACAACTTCTTTAATATTCCTTTTAATTTAAGTTTTCTAATAAATTAACTAAAAATATTTATAAGAATATCTAAATATATAATCTTACTAAGTTTAAAAAAATAGTTATTTTCTTTATTAGAAAAAATATAAAGAATATTTATTATTTAAAAATATATATTAAGCTAAATCGAAAATAAAAAAAATAATAAAATAATAAGATTAATAAGATTTATATTCTTTAAAATTAATACTAAGTTGATCTAAGAAGATAATTTCAAGTAAAGTAGAATAAAAATAATAAAAAGTAAATACTTTTTTAAAAACTATATTATATTAAAAGCTATTATAACTTTTATTTTAAAAATAGAAAATAAAAAAGTATTTTATCTCTTCTTTAATATAATCTAAATAGTTTTTATAATCTTAACTTCTTTACTATAACTATTAAAGTAGAAAGTAAGTAGTATAATTAAAATATTATATTCTCTTAGTTTTATTTAAAGTTAAAAATAGAATTTGTTATTAATATTATTAAGTTATTTAAAAGTTCTAATATCGATATTCTACTTTATAATTTAGATTATATTACTTTAGTTTATAATATTATATATATTTAGATTATAGATTTTTAATCTATTACTAGATCTATATTTACTAATAAAAATAGAGTAAAAAAAAGACTTAATAAATTTAATAATACTTTTATTAAGTTGTAAAAAAAATATCGAATAAAAAAAAATATTTATTATCTTACTACTTTTAAGTTTATATATAAAGAAATATAATTATCTTAAATATATTTTAAAATATTAACTAATTTAAAAGATATTTTATAATAACAACTTATATTTAAAAAGAATCTTTTTAATATTAACTTTATTATTTCTTTTTATAAAAACTATTTATACTCTAAATAATATAATAAAGAAGATTTATTAAATAAAGACTTTAATTATCTATTTTGCTATTCTTCTTTCTTTCTAATTCTTTTAAAAACTTTTATAAGCTTTTTATATAATAATCTTAATAAAGTTTATATAAAATTTAAAACGATTTTTCAAAATATTAATAACCTTTATATCAATCTATTTATTATTATTACTATACTTTTGTTTCTCCACTTTACTTATTATAATATTCTTTTTAAAAATATATTTTTTATATTTAAGCTTTTTTACAACTTATAATTATATAAACTATATAAGAATATAATAGAATAATCTAACGATAAATTTGATATAACTAAGTTTTTTAAAGAATAACTGAAAAATAAAAGACTTAATATAAGTTATAATATAAAATATTATAAATATATTTATTTTGTATTTAAAATCGATTAGAGAAAATAATAGATAGTTCTAAATCAAGTAAATAACTTTTTATAAAATAAATCTATTTTTATATATATTATAAAGATAAGATATAAATAAGTTTTCTAAGTAAATAAAAGTATTAAGATATTTCTTATAATTAAAAAATAGATTAACAAAGTTTAGTTTAAAAAAGAATATAAAACTATTTCTAATTTCTATATTAAATACTTAATAATTCTTTATTAGTATAATATTTAAATTTAATTTAAGAATAATAATATTCTTTCTTATAAAAAAGAAGAAATAACTTAACTATTAAATAAAAAGGTTTCTATAATATATAATAATATAATATAATAGATTGTAGATTTCGATTTTGATATATCTCGAGTATCTAATCTAAATACTAATAATAATATCTTCTATAAAGGTAATACTTACTAGTTTTTATAATATCTATTTAATTCTAAACTATTTTATTTAAACGAACTTCTAAAAGTAAGTAATTATAAGAAAAAGTAGAAAAAGAAGTAGATTAAAAAACTATTTTATATAATTTATATTAGAATATAAAATATAATCTCTTTAATCTATAATAGCTAAACTATATAGATTTGAAGAGAAGAGTTTTACTAAGTAGTTTATATTATTAATCTACTTTTAATTTATTTAAATTTAACTATTTTCTTTTATTGAAAGAAAAAAACAAAGTATTTATAAGATATATTTAACTTTTTTAAAGAACTTCTTATATTTATAATCCCTTTGATATATTATTTACTAACTAAATAAGTCTACTCTAGTTGTCTATATTTTAAAGTCTTAATATATTATAAATAGTCAAATATATTTATCTTCTATAATAAACTACTAAGACTTTAATATAAAATTGAATTTTAAAGTAAATCTATTAATCAGATCTAGAAGATTATAATATAAAAATAATATTGTTTTTTGTAATTTATATACTCTTTAATATATAATATTTAATTATAATAAGAATATAATTTATTTCTTGTTTTTAAAAAACTAGTTTATTAGTTTCTGTTTTCTACTTTAATTAATTATATATATTCTTTTAACTACTTAAATATTATTATATTACTAAGAATAAAATAGGAAAGTCAATATTTAAGAGAATAAAGTTTAAAACTATTTATAGAATTTATTTAATAAAAGAAAGTTAATAGTTAATAAACTAGAACTTAAAACTATTTATAAAACTTATTTAATAAAAGAAAGTCAGTAGTTAATAAGCTAAAACTTAAGATTATTTATAAAACTTATTTAATAAAAGAAAGTTAGTAGTTAAGAAGTTAAGATTTAAAGCTATTTATTAAACTAGTTTAATAAGTAGTAATTAGTAGTTAAAAATATAAAGCTATAAAGTATTTATAAAATTAGTTTAATAAGAAGTTTTATTTCTTTAATTTCAATTAATCGACTTTAGATTTACTAGAATATTTATAACTTTATTATTTAAAATACTAATATACTCTAGTAACTAATACTTATATATTCTAAATATCTATTATATTTTAGACTCTTAGTAGTTTAGAAAAATCTATTATAAAGATATTATTATATATATATTTATATTATTATTATTAAACTACTATAGAGTTATAAAACAATTTATTTAACTTATTATAATAATAAAAAATATATTCTAGTATTTATATTATATTTATCTATATCTTTACAAGTTAAAAATATTATATCTCTTTTATATCTTTTTATAACTAATAGTAATCTTGTTAAATTTATAATCTCTTTTAAAATTACAAGACTTCTTTTTAATAATAATTAGTTTTTTAGATTTGTGATATTTATAAATTAAGTTAATAATCTAATTAATATATAAGTTATAATAAATAGCTTTATATTAAAGATCGATAAGAATAACTTTATAATACTTGTAGATTAAATTCTAATTAATTTAATAAAAGTTTAAGACTTTCAACTTAGTATAATAATAACTAATATATTTTTTAGTAATAGACTTAAAAGATTATTAGTATTTAAAAGATTGTTAATATTTAAAAAATCTAATAAAAGTTTAAAACTTTTAAATTAGTATAATAACAATTAATATATTTCTCAGTAGTAGATTTAAAAGATTATTAATATTTAAAAGATTGTTAATATTTAAATTAGTTAATATTTTAATTAGTAGACTTACTATAAATAGTATTTTTTAAAACTAAGTGTTTATAACTACTACAACGAATATAAATATAGTAGATAATATATCTTTACTTAACTTTATAACTAAGATAATATATTTTATCTAAAAGTATAATAAATAATATTTAATTATCGAAGCTTTTAGTATTATATATAAGAAAGAAATCGAAGTATTTTAAATTACTTCTTCTTTTAAACTTCTTTAAGATATTTAAAAGTATTTATTTTAATTGTCTATTAGATTATTAATAACTTAGATTATTATTTATTATTAAATATAAAGATAGTTATAATATTATATTATAATCTTTATATCTAAATTACTATAAAGATATTCACTTTTATAATAATAAATATTATAATCGATTTAATTAGTTATACTATTAGCTATTATTTCTATTATAATAATATTTACTTTTTATATTAATAAATAAATAAAAAGGAAATTTATATAAACAATTAATAATTATAAATAACTAGTAAATCTAAATTTCTATCTATTTTTATTATAATAATATTCACTTCTTATATTAATAAGTAAATAAAAAAGAAACTTATATAAATAACTAGTAATTACAAATAATTAATAAATCTAAGTTTCTATTTATTTCTATTATAACAATATTTACTTCTTATATTAACAAATAAATTAAAAGGAAATCTATATAAATAACTAGTAATTATAAATAACTAGTAAATCTAGATTTCTATTTATTTTTATTATAATAATATTCACTTTTTATATTAACAAATAAATTAAAAAGTAACTTATATAAATAATTAGTAATTTTAAATAACTAGTTATTTTAATTCTATTATAATTTACTATCTATCAATTATTTTATCTTTTATAATAGATAGAAAGAAAAAGAAGAAAACTTTGTATTTATAAAATAAATTCGAGTTTTATAAACATTTAATTAAATAATTATATTATTCACTTTACTTTTTAATATTTACTATTTATATCTATATAACGAAAACTTTTCAAATAAATTTAATATTAATATTTATCTTCTTTTTTCTTCTTCTATTTTTAATTCTTTCTAAAACAACTTTATACTATTTCTCTCTTTCTTCTCTTCTATTAATTATTTATATCAACTTACTTAGAATCTTTATTTACTTATCTTTTATATATTTAATTCGCTTTTATAAGTTTTTAATAGATCTTCTATCTATTTATTTTTAAAGATTGTAGATATTATTTATTTGAAATTATATTTAGCTTCTTGAAGCTATTATAAAATAAAGAATATAAAATTGATATCTTTTAGTAAAAGCTTTATAAGAGATCAATATATATATAAACTATTTTAGTTTTACTTTCTTATTTCTTATAAAAAAAAGAAAAGTTCTTAAACTTATTTAATAAGTTTCTAAATAACTAACTATTAATTTTTAATATATATTTAGACTTTTTAAAATAATAAGTAAAAGAAAGGAATCGAGTTTATTTAGATTATTATAATTATTATCTACTTTGAAAAAAGCTAAAATATATTTATAATTTAATATTATATCTTTTTTTATTATTAAGAAGTCTCTTTTTTCTAATAAATTTATTATTAAGAACTCTTTTCAAACTAATAATATAGATTTAGCTTCGATAATAATTTAAACTAAATTATCTACTATATCTACTAAAGATATTATTATTATTAAGAAAGTAAAGAAAAAAGTTATAAAAAAAAAAGTAAAAGAAGTTTATAAGGTTATAAAGAAAGAATAAAGAATTATAAAAGCGATTAAAAAGAAAAAAGTGAAGAAAGTGAAGAAAATAGTAAAGAAAGTAATAAAAGAGAAGTATAAGATTATAAAAGTATTATCTAAAAGAAAAAGTAAAAACAAAGTTATAAATAATATTTCTAAAATCGATTCTTCTTTTTTAAAATCTAATTTCGATTCTAAGTTAGATTTAGACTTTGATTTTAATTTAGATACTTTTACTAATTCTTATTTATTATAAATATCTACCTTAGTAGCTATTAAATATAAGTAATATTAAGTGAATTTACTTATAAAATACTATAATAAAAATATATTAGAAAATTTAAAAACTACTAAGTTTAATTTTTAGCAAGTTAATTTCTCGAATAGTCTAAGATATATTCAATATATTATTATTGATATTAAATATAATATAAATATACTTTCTAGATATTTAAACTTCTACTATATAAAATAGTTTTATAAAATACTTATATTTTTAAATATAGAATTCTCTTCTTATTAAATTTATTTAATTCTACTTTACTATTTTTTATTAAACTTGTTTAATAAATATTTTTTACTTTTATTAATTATTATTCTAGCTATTAAAACTCTTATTAATAAGTTACTTAAAATCAAAGTTAGTAACTTCGATATTTCTATTATAAAGAAAAGTAGTAAATAGAGTTTTATAAATAAAAAATTCTTTATTCAATTACTTATTTAAACTAAAAGAACTAATAAGTTATTCAACTTTTTAGCTCTTCACTTTATAAATAACTTTAAATATTACTTTACTATAAATATTATTATTCAAATCAACTATATAATTATAATATTATAACTTTTTAAATAATTAGCACTTTTTAATCTTTTTTAATTAGAGTTTAAGAATACTAATATATATTTTCTTAAATATAATTATAAAGATTAAAATTATATTTTTATTATTATTAAATTTATTTTATATAACAACTTAGATAGTTATTTTAATATTAGAAAACAAGCTAGTAAAGAGAATATCTTGAATATATATTTACCTTCTTTTTTTATAAACAAAGATATTATAACTACTTTCGATAACTATCTTAAAATTAAAAATAATATCTTTAAGTTAAAGAATTATTAAGTGGAAGTTATTAATTAACTAGAAATCATTATTGAAGACTATTCTAACTTCAACAACTTTCTAATTATTAAATAGTTAATAAGAGAAATAATAGTAAATTCAGAATTTATATAAAACTTATATCAATTAGAAGATAATTTATTAAAAAGCTTGTTTTAATGAAATACTAGTAGAGATATAAAAAAGGATTATATTAAATATCTTTCTTTATTTTTAAAAAATATTCTTTAATTTATAAAGAAGTTAAAGTTATATATTAAAATTCTATAAAGCTTTAATAATATTAATAAAATATAATAATCTTAATTTCAAAGTGAAACTAATATTACTATTAATAATCTACTTAAGATTACTTATATATAAGAAGCTAATAATATTTATAATAAAATTAAAATAAAGTCTAAGATATAAATAAAGAAAGAAAAAATATAAATATTCTAGAATTTAAAAATAATTATAAGTTCTATCTTTAAACTTCTTTTAAGTTATAAAGATTTATATTATTAAGCTAATATAAATCTTAGTAATCTAAAGATTTTTCTAAATAATAGTCTCTTTTATAAGCTATATTAAATTATTAGTAATTATATTTTCTAACTCTTTTTCTTATTAAACAAGTTTAATATAAAGCTATTCGAGTTATTTTATTTTTATCTAATATATTACTTAGCTTTATATTTAATTGTATTATCTGAGAATTTACTTATTTATAATTCTATTATAAGCTTTAGATATAGTACTAGAAAAATACTAACTATATTTAGTATACTAAAGTTAATAAATAATATTTAGCTTAAATCAATTAAGCTTTAAACTTATAAAATTATTTTTATTACTTATTTAAATACCTTTATCGAAGTTTAGTAAGTAAATATTAAAAAGTTCTTTTCTAATATATTTACTATTTATCAGTTTTATAAGATTTTTACTATTATTAATAATTTTATAAGATTTAGAATATTAATTATATTAAATATTATAAATAGACTTTATAAAATCTTAAATAAACTGAATTTATAAAACTTAAAAATAAGTTATCTAATTACTTCTTCTCTTTATTATTTTATTAATATAGTTGAAGTTTATTTTCTTAACTTCTATTTATTCTTATTAAATATATTTAATTGCTTTGATTATAGAATATATTCGATAAACTATTAAAACTCTATTTTACTTTTTTTATTCTTCTTTTTATCTTATTAATAATATTTTTAAATAGACTAGATTAATAGTAATTTTATTTTTATATTTTATTTAATATAATTATACTTTAACTATTATTATTATAAACAAGACAATTGTAATAATAAAATAAATAAAAGATAAAGTAAATATCTTGAAAATCGAATTAGAATCTAAATTAAAGTTAAATAACTCTAATTCGAATTATTACTATTATAAATATAAGTAAAAAAAGATTATATCAAAATCGATATAAAAATCTTTCAAGATTTATACTAATCTTATTTAATATAGATTTATAAAAATTATTATAAATAAAGTATATATTCTTTACAACTTATAAATACTTTTAATAAAGTTAATTTTCTAAACTATTAAAAAAAATATTCACTTTCTAACTATAATTTCTCTTCTAAACTATCTTTAAAATCTTTATAACTACTTTTTTTAACTTTTTAAAAAGAAGTAGATTCTTAATAATAACTATCTTACTAATTAAATATATTAAGAAGATTTTAATCTTTTTAATTTTAATTATTATAAAAGTGAGAAAAAAAAGAATAATTAATTAATAGATTTAGAATATATTAATTTTATAATTAGTAAGAACTTCTTTATTAGTATTTATAATAATAACTACAAACTTTTTCTTTTTAATTTTAAAAGATATATAAGAACTAGTTATATAAAAGAAAACTAGGTTATAGAAATATATACTTTTATTATACTACTAATTTTAAAGATAATTCTTTTATATATTAATTATAAAATATTGATTAATCTTAAAAATAGCTTGTAATTAGAATATATAAATAAGTTGATCTTATTATATAATATCTATATTATTCAATTTAAAATAAATAACTAAGAAAAGATAATATACGATAATTATATAATTAGTATAATAAGTAAATTAAATAATAGTCTATTACTATTTATTTTTAAAACTACTAAAACTAATATTAAGATTGAAAACTTTGTAAAGAATAATAATAACTTTATATAAAATAATAGAGTTTTTTATTATTTTAAATATATTATATATAATCTTTAATTTAGTTATTTAATTAAGTTTAATTAAGTTTATATAATAAGAGAATAAAAAAAAGTTGTTACTAAACGTTGTTATAATTAGTAAATAAATATTAATAATAATAATAACTTATTCTTCTTCTTCTTTTAAACTCGCGAGAGTAAAAAGTATAGAATTCTGTTTAACTAATTAAATATAATATAATATACTACTATAATATCTATTAAGTCTTATTAGAAATTAAACTTAATTATATAGAATATTTGTAAAAATAAAAAAACTATCTTAATTTTTAAATATCTTATAACTTTATAATATATAACTAGTTCTTTTTACTCTTTTTTATAAAATAAATTTGATAAATCCTTTCTAATTTATTTATTTCTATTAATTATTTCTTTTTGAACTTATTTTATAAATTTAATATATTATAGTTTTAACTAATCTTTTTATATAGTTTAAGCACTTCGAGATATAATTTGCTAATCTTAGAATTAAATATATTTCTATTAAATCTAATAATAACTAGAAGAATTATATAAAGATAATTGCTAATTTCAACAATCTAATATTATTTATAATAATTCTCTTTATAATAACTGCTTTAAGATCTATTTCATTTAACCTCTAATTATCTTCGTTATATATTATAATAATAGAAATATTAATTTTATTTTATATCTTTATTTAGATTATAGACTATATTATTAAAATTAGTTAACTTCGTTGTTAGTATATATATCTTCTTTAGATTAACTACTTATTTAACTAATTTAGCTTTTATTAAATTTATAAAAAGATTATCTTTAATATTACTAATAAAGAATTTATATTGAAATTAATTAATCTAACCTTTATTATAAAAAAGTTAATTAAATTATTTTTTAATATAAGTGAATTATATAAATTATACTATTTCTTTTAAACAAAACTTCCTTTTATATTAAAAGATTATTATATAACTGAATTTAGTAATAAATAATATTTTATAAAGAATAAAATCTTATTATTTACAAATAATAAATTAAATACTTCGATTAAAGTAACTAAGAAAACTAAGAAACTAGATTATACTTTGTATTCTAAATATTTTAAAATATAAAATATTATAAAAAGTAAATTTTTTATTTAATACTTTAAAATACTAGTTACTAATTATTTTACTTAGATAATATAAATATTATAATAACAGTTTCTTAAGTCCGAATTATACTATATATATTCTTAGTTAAATCTATTAAAGATTTTTTATTAACTTTAGCTAATAGTTTACTAACTGATTTAATATATAATAAGCTAAAAGATTTCTTTGATATTTCTATTTAATTTAAATTACAACTATTTATATAAGTTTTCTAATTAAAAGGTTATATTAATTATATTATTAAAAGTCTTATTTAAACTAATAAAGTTTATTAACAACTTTATATATTGAATATACTTTGTAGAAGTTATAAGATAATAAATAATAAAACTAAAAGCAAAATTATAAAAGCTTATTAAGTATTATATAAAAAGTTGTTTAATAACAGTTAGATTAAAAATAAAGATAAAAAAGAATTTGATATATATATTAATATCCGTCTTAAAGCCGTTAAAATCTTTTTTAAAGAAAAGGATTTAAAGAAGAAAAATATTTATAATATTAAATAGTTTCTTAATCTTCTTAATTCTAATAATAATATAATTTAGAAGATAAAAGGTATAAAAGTAATTTAGTTAAATATCGATAACTCTAATTTAGAATTATTACTTTCATTAGATATTTACTCTAATATTAATAATAGAAATAATATTAATAAGAAAGATAATATTAATAAAGAAAAAAAAAATAATAATATAAACTTCGATAATAAGAATGAATTAGAGAATAAGAATAAAAATAAAATTAAAGAATAATATAATAAATATAGAGAAATATATTTAATATTTAGTAATAAAATAAATAATAATAAAATAATTAAAAGTTGGAAAAAAATATTTATTTTCTAAATTTAGATATTTAAATTACGAAATATTTTTATAATATATATTAATATTTTATTATAATAATTTGAAGAACTTACTAGATATTCAGTTTAGATTTATATAATTCAACCTTTTAAAATAGATTCTTTAATTATTAAATAAGAATTATAGATATTATTCTTTTAAAAATAATATTTTATTTATTTTTCAAGTTCAAAGTACTAATCCTAATAATAAAATTATAATATATAACTTTTAAAAACTTCAAATAAGAGTTTATCGAATTTATTTAATATAGAATTTTAAATATTAATTTATTAAATTTATTTAATAGAGAACTTGAAGTATTAAGTTATTAAATTTATTTAATATAGAATTTTATATATTAGTTTATCGAACTTATTTAATAAAGAATTTTAAATATTAAGTAATTGAACTTATTTAATAAAGAAGTTGAAATATTAAATAATTGAATTTATTTAATAAATAACTCTAAATATAAAGTTATCGAATTTATTTAATAAAGAGTTTTAAATATTAATTTATTGAATTTATTTAATAAGGAAGTTGAAATATTAAATTATTAAATTTTTTCAATATATAATTTTAAATATAAAGTTATTGAATTTATTTAATAAAGAGCTTTAAATATTAAGTTATTAAATTTATTTAATAAAGAATTTTAGATATTAATTTATTGAATTTATTTAATAAAGAACTTTAAATATTAAGTTATTAAACTTATTTAATATAGAATTTTAGATATTAGTTTATTGAATTTATTTAATAAAGAACTTTAGATATTAACTTATTAAATTTATTTAATAAAGAACTTTAAATATTAGGTTATCAAATTTATTTAATATAGAATTCTAGATATTAACTTATTAAACTTATTTAATAAAGAACTTTAAATATTAAATAATTGAATTTATTTAATAAGGAAATTAAAATATTAAATAATCGAATTTATTTAATAAATAACTTTAAATATAAAGTTATTGAATTTATTTAATAAAGAGCTTTAGATATTAAAGAATTATAATATAATTAAAAGTAGTTTACTTTTAGTAAATAACACTTCGCTAGCTTTTTAAGAGTTATTATTATAAAAGCAGATTATTTATTTATTATTATAAACTATATTATAAACTATATTATAAGTTATATTATAAGTTATATTATTTACTATACTATTCGTTATACTAATTACTATATTAGTTGTTATATTATAAGCTATATTATAAGTTATATTATAAACTATATTATAAGTTATATTATAAGCTATACTAATTACTATACTATTTATTATATTATAAGTTATATTATAAACTATACTATTTGCTATAATATTTATTATACTATAAATTATAATATTCACTATACTATTTATTATATTATTCGCTATACTATTTACTATACTAGTTATTATACTAGTTGCTATATTATAAACTATATTATAAGCTATATTATAAACTATACTATTTGTTATAATATTTATTATATTATAAACTATAATATTCACTATACTATTTATTATATTATTTACTATATTATTAACTATATTATTTATTATATTATTTATTATAACTTCAGGTATTAATAATTTTAATGAAGTTGATATTTAAATCTTTATATTTATTTTATTATCTAGTAGTAAAAAAAAAGATTAGATATTTAAGATTGTAAAACACTTTTCAATTAATTAGAAGTAGTAGTTTATATAAATAAAATAAAAAGTAACCTTTATTTTAAAGGTTATATATACTTAGAAGAATATAAAAGGTAGTAAACTATCAATTAAACTTATTATTTATAACTTTCTCTAACTTATTTAATAGTATATAAAAGCTTTTATTAATATATATTTAAGTTGCTAAATTCTGTTATTAAAATAGTAACTTCTTTATTTTGAAATTCAAGTTGATTTAACTTTTATATATATATTAAATATATTTTCAGATTATTTTAAAATTTGAATAATATTATAAGAAGATAAATAGGAATAAAATATTTAATAAAGATAATAAATATTTAAATATAATAAACTTAGAAAGTATAAGAAATTAAATCTAGTAAAAAAAAAACTATATTTAAAATCTTTGAGAAGTAAAACTATATATATTAAATTATTAAATAAGTCTATTTATTTTATATTTTATATACTTTGATTTACAAGCTAATATTATATCTAGTATTTAAAAGAGCTTTAAAGAATTTATAACTAAATATTACTTTGATATTTATATTAATATAGATTTTATTATATTTTTATTATATATTAAGTATTTATTACTATTTATAGTAATCTTTTAAATATACTTATATAATTACTATATAGTTATTTTACTCGAAGAAATAATTATGAAAATAGATAATTTAACTAATTATTTTATTATTTAAGAAAAACTATTTAATATTATTAAGAATGAAAATATATATAGAATATATTATTAAATAAAAAGTATATAAATTAATATTAAGAGATTAAGTAGAAAATATAGTTATAATTAAGAATAAATATAAAAATAAAAGTTATTAAACAATTATATATAAATAAATAAATTATTGATAATAGAATTTCTTTAAGTATTTAGTTTAAATATAAGAATAAATATAATAATATTAAAAGATATATAAATATACTTCTTTATAACTTTAAATTATTTTTAATATATATTTAGTATAAAGAATAAAATATCTAAAAATAATAATATATTTTATATAATATTTACTTATTTATTATTATAAATTTAGAACTAGTAATATATATATAATAAAATAAATATAATTATATAAGTTGATAATATAAATCAATATAGTAATATTATAGCTAGTATTGATATAATTAAATATATAAAAGTAAATTATAATAATTTTAATATCAAGGATATATTAATAACTAAATTAGACTTTATTAGATTTATAGTATTTTTATTAATTATATTATCTAAAGTTAAATTTAGAAAAAGTGTTAATAATATAGTATAATTGAATAAAGACTTAATAACTAGTTACAACTTATATAACTATTTTATATATATATTAAATAAAGATATTAAGAAGTATTTAAAGTTATTTACTTTCAAGTTATTTAAAGAAATTTTAATTATTATAAAAGAATATATTAAAGAATCTTTTAAAAAGTATATTTAATATATTTTTATTAAAAAGTTCTTTAAGCTAGTTTATAATAAAATAGTAATAAAGGCTATTAAAGTCGAATATTATTTATATTTTATAAAATCTAATTCTATTAAACTTATAAAATATTTAAAGATTTTAGAAGATTTTAAGAAAAAGCTTAATTATATTTATATAAATAATAAATTAAAATCAGATATTAAACTTCTTTAATCTTTCGTATATATTTAGAATATTATAAGAATTATTTATATAATTAGTCTCGCTTCGTTAGTATTTAATATAAATCGATTAACTAAGTTTAATAAAATTTATATTAGTAAATAGTTAAATAATTTCAAAAGGAAAAATAATATATTAACTTTTATAACTATTAAAATATAAAAAAATAAGGAAATTTAAAAATTTTTCTAAGATAGCTATTTTTTTATTCTTTGATAAAGAAAAATAAATATTCGAATTATAGAAATTATTTTAAATAAAATATAGAAAGTTGAAAAAAAAGTTTTTCTAGTATTAGAAAACTATAATCTTATAATTATATAAGTATTTCTTTATAAAAAAGAAGAATATAATAGTAAATTAATACTAATACTAATTATAGTTAACTTGAAGATTTTTATTATAAGATATAATATTAAGTAGATTAATAAGGAATTTATTAATATAAATATAGTTTATATAATATTCTCAAGATTTAAGATATTGAAAATAAGAATATATAGAAGAAACTTAAAAAAACAAGTAGAGAGATTTATAAAAAAATATAAAGTTATATTAATATATAATAATTATAAAGCTTAATATAAAGATTATAATATTTATAATAGCTTGTTATAAAGCTAATTTACTTTTTTAAGTTATTAGAAATAATTGAATTCTATTTATAAATATACTTTTATTAAGATAATAAACAATTTATTTATTTATTTACTTATCTAATTTATAGAAACTTTACTTTTTTTTCTTTTTCCTTTTTATTATATTTAGTACTTTACTAGTATTATATAGAAAGGATACTAAATTGGCTTTTATTAAATAAATTCGAAAGTATCTTTTATATTAATTTAATAAAAATATAGTATAATATATTAAGATTTATAAGTAGAAGATTAAAGAATTTTATAATATTTTTTTTCTTTTACTTTTTTTTATATACAACGACTTTATATAGTATTATTAGAAATTTGTATATATAGATATAAATTTAGAATACTCTTGTAAATACTTAAAGATATTAGAATATATTATTTATTATAAACAAGTATAATAAACTTTTAATAAATAGCTACTTCGTTTTATTTATTTATTATATAACTTGATAGAAAAACTATAATATTTATAATAACTTGTTATAAAGCTAATTTACTTTCTTAAATTACTAGAAATAATAGAGTTCTACTTATATATTTACCTTTGTTAATATAAAGATATAGTTACTTATTTTAATAACTTTCGAAATTCCTTTTCTCTTTTCTTTCCTTTTTTACTCTCTCTACTTACTTTTTTTTCTTCTTTTCTCTTTCTTTTAAAATTGTAAATAATTAGCAGCTTTAACTATATAAATAATAGTTTTGAGAAGTTATAATAGTAATATCTACTTATAAACTTAAAAGTATCTACAAAGTATTTTATAATTAGATAAAAAACTCTACTCTCTCTTTTTAACTAATAGAAATAAAGGTTCTAGATTATAATAAAAACTTAACTTATTATATATATAGAATACTTTCTAAGTAGATATTCTATATTTAATTAACTTAGTATATCTCTATACTTTTTAAGAGATACTAAGATAATAAGTTTAACTTAATATCTAATAAACAAAAATAATATTTCTTTTTCTTTCTCTTTCTCTCTCTTTTATATTATCTTATTGAAATTCTAATTAAATCTAATTAAAAAGTTATTATCAATAAAGTTAATTATTCTTTATTTAATTATAAAATTAAC
>JANHAD010000392.1:0-17991 GCA_026226035.1 Clarireedia monteithiana
ATAAAGTTAAAGTATTTTATAAAGTGTTTTTTAAAATATTTTTTAATATAAAGTTGAAGTATTTTATAAAATGTTTTTTAAAGTGTTTTTTGATATAAAGTTGAAGTATTTTGTAAAATATTTTTTAAAGTGTTTTTGATATAAAGTTAAAGTATTTTATAAAATATTTTTTAAAGTGTTTTTTAATATAAAGTGTTTTTGATATAAAGTATTAAAGATTATAATATAGTCTAAACTTTCTATAATATTATAATATAATATAGTAATCTTTTCTTTCTAAATAATATAATATTTAATTTTAAACTCTTTTATAATCTTATTATATTCTACTTACTTTAATATCAACTTCTTATTAAACTTATTTAATAAATATCTTAAATTACTAATTTAACTATAATAGTTTATAATATAATAATAATATAACAATATTATCAATAATATAATCAATATAGGATATAATATAATAATCTTGAAATATATAATAAATATAACTTTATCTTCTATTTCTTAAATCTAGTTAATAATTCAAGTTCTTCTTCTTTCAAAGAGTTTATATAATAAAAAGTTAAAAAAGATAAACAAGATTAAAAGAAAGTTAAGAAAATAAAAGTTAAAAAAGATAAGTAGAATAAAAAAAAAATCGAAAAAGTAAAAGCTATTTAAAAATAATAAACTATAAACAAACAAATTTAATTATCTTTATTTGTTAATACAACTTTTAAACTATCTACAATATATTAGTTATCAACTTCCTAATAATATATTTAAATATTAGATAGTTAAATCTAAATAAAAGTAATTTCTATTACTAACTTCTTTTTAAAACAAAGTATAAATGATGAAAATATATTTATAACTATAAAAGAGAATAAACAATTAATATTCTATTATATAAACTACTATTTATAAATATAAAATCTTAAAATCAATTTACAACTTCTTTTATAATAATTAATTAAAACTAATAATAATTTATTAACAAATAATCATATACTAGCTTCTTTTAATCTATATATTTTAATATTACTTTGATTATCTTTTAGTATATTTATACAGTTTTCAGAGAATATAAATTTAAGATTTAGATTATTTTATTTTTTTTTTAATATACTTTATTTTTGCTAAACTAATTTAATAAAAATTAAAATAATTCTTACTTTTAAATAAGTTTTATAAGAAGCTAGTTAAATAAATATTTATTTATTTTATTTATTTTATATCTTCTATTATAGTTATATAAAACTAAATAATTATTTATTATTTATTTCTAATTAACTTTTCTTTAATAAAGATATCTTCAAACTATCTACTTACAATTATTTATATAAGTTAATATTAGATAATAAAGAAATCTTAAACTTTCTTCTATTTTTTCTATATTGATAATATAATCTTCTGATAATCAAGATAATAAATAACTTTTATTTAATACTACAAAGTATTTTATTAATTATCTCTAGAACAGATTATTTTATATTATAGTAAAGTATTAATAGTAATTTAATAATTATTATAATATTCTTTATATAATAAGGGATTTATATAATAATTATAATAATATTAATTATCTTACTTCTCTTTTAAATTCTAAGTTACTTAGAAATTCGAGGATTCTTAATTTTATTAATAGTAAATATCTTTTCTATAATAATATAGTAATAATATTAGTTTTAAATAATCTTTACTAACTTTACTTAAAGTAAATTAATCTTATTAATAAATTTAAAGTACTTTTAATTTCTATTATAAAAAAGATATTTAAAAGGAAAAGATCTAATAATTAAAAATATTCTTAATATATCTATTTTCTTGATTATAAATATAGTATATTAGATACTTCGCTATTAAATATTATTGATATTAATAATATCTATAATATTATAAACAACTTAGTAAGTTTTAAGAAAGGTTTTACTTTTTATTTAGTAACTATTTTAAGTAATTTTATAAGTAGAAAAGTCTATAATATTTATA
Source organism: Clarireedia monteithiana (assembly GCA_026226035.1). Classification (NCBI taxonomy): domain Eukaryota; kingdom Fungi; phylum Ascomycota; class Leotiomycetes; order Helotiales; family Rutstroemiaceae; genus Clarireedia; species Clarireedia monteithiana. The sequence goes on from JANHAD010000392.1 coordinate 1,975, forward strand.
TTAAAGTTATAAACAATAGTTTATTTTATAGTTATAAACTTGTTTTATTTAAAAAGATTTTATATATTCTTATAAGAACTTTTACTAATTAGATATATATAAAATTTTACTTTATATTTCTTTAAATTTAATTATAATATAAATAGTCTTTAATATTTTCAATAATTCTAATTAGCAACTAATAATAACAACTTTATAAACTTGTCTTTTACTTTATATTTTAAAAAAGTTATCTCTTTACTACTTTTAAAAGTCTTCTATAAACTTATAACTAAGTTTTTATTTAAGTATCTACAATTAATCTTAAAAGCGGATAATAAAAAATATTATAATATAGTCGATAATAACTTCTTTAATATTTCTTCTAATCTGAGTTTTCTAATAAATTAACTAAAAATATTTATAAGAATATCTAGATATATAATCTTACTAAGTTTAAAGGAATAATTATTTTCTTTGTTAGAAAAAGTATAAAAGATATTTATTACTTAAAGATATATACTAAACTAAATTGAAAATAGAATAAATAGTAGAATAATAAGATTAATAAGATTTATATTCTTTAAAACTAATATTAAATCGATTTAAGAAGATAATTCTAAATAAAGTAGAATAAAAATAATAAAGAGTAAATACTTTTTTAGAAACTATATTATATTAAAAACTATTATAGTTTTTGTTTTAAAAATAGAAGGTAAAAAAGTACTTTACTTTTTTTTTAATATAATCTAAATAGTCTTTATAATTTTAACTTCTTTACTATAATTACTAAAGTAGAAAGTAAATAGTATAATTAAAATATTATATTTTTTTAGTTTTACTTAAAGTTAAAAATAGAATTTATTATTAATATTGTTAAATTATTTGAAAGTTCTAATATTGATATTTTATTTTATAGTTTAAATTATATTGCTTTAATTTATAATATTATATATATTTAGATTATAGATCTTTAATCTGTTATTAGATTTATACTTGCTAATAAAAATAGAGTAAAAGAAAGATTTGATAAACTTAGTAATACTTTTATTAAATTGTAAAAAGAGTATCGAATAAGAGAAGATATTTATTATCTTACTACTTTTAAATTTATATATAAAGAAATATAATTATCTCAAATATATTTTAAAATACTAGCTAATCTAGAAGATATTTTATAATAATAACTTGTATTTAAAGAGGACTTTTTTAATATCAACTTTATTATTTTTTTTTATAAAAGCTGTTTATACTCTAAATAATATAATAAAGAAGATTTATTAAATAAAGACTTTAATTATCTATTTTACTATTTCTCTTTCTTTCTAATTTCTTTAGAGACTTTTATAAGCTTTTTATATAATAATCTTAATAAAGTTTATATAAGATTTAAAACGGTTTTTCGAGATATTAATAATTTTTATATCGATCTATTTATTATTATTATTATACTTTTATTTTTCTATCTTACTTATTATAATATTCTTTTTAAAAGTATATCTTTTGTATTCAAGCTTTTTCACAATTTATAACTATATAAATTATATAAGAATATAATAAAATAATTCGATAATAAATCTGATATAACTAAGTTTTTTGAAAAATAATTGAAAAATAAAAGACTTAATATAAATTATAATATAAAATATTATAGATATACTTACCTTGTATTTAAAATCGATTAGAGAAAATAGTAGATAGTTTTAAATTAAGTAAACAACTTTTTATAAAATAAACCTATCTTTATATATATTATAAAGATAAGATATAAATAAGTTTTTCAAGTAAATAAAAATATTAAGATATTCTCTATAATTAAAGAATAGATTAATAAAACTTAGTTTGAAAAAGAATATAAAGTTATTTCTAATTTTTATATTAAATATTTAATAATTCTCTATTAATATAATATTTAAGTTTAATTTAAGAATAATAATATTCTTTTTTATAAAGAAGAAGAAATAATTTAACTATTAAATAAAGAGATTCTTATAATATATAATAATATAATATAATAGATTATAAATTTCGATTTTAATATACTTCGAGTATTTAATTTAAATACTAATAATAATATTTTCTATAAAGATAATATTTATTAGCTTTTATAATATCTATTTGATTCTAAGCTATTTTATTTAAATAAACCTTTAAAAGCAGATAATTATAAGAAGAAATAGGAAAAGAGATAGATTAAAAAACTATTTTATATAGTTTATATTAGAATATAAAATATAATCTCTTTGACTTATAATAGCTAAACTATATAAATCTAAAGAGAAGAGTTTTATTAAGTAGTTTATACTATTAATCCACTTTTAATTTATTTAGACTTAATTGTTTTCCTTTATTAAAAGAAAAAAGTAAGATATTTATAAGATATATTTAACTTTTTTAAAGAACTTCTTATATTTACAATCTTTTTAATATATTATTTATTAGCTAGATAAATCTACTTTAATTATCTATATCTTAAAGTCTCGGTATATTATAAATAGTTAGATATACTTATTTTCTATAATAAACTATTAAGATTTCAATATAAAACCGAATTCTAAAATAAATCTATTAATCGGATCTAGAAGATTATAATATAAAAATAATATCGCTTTTTATAATTTATATACTTTTTAATATATAGTATTTAATTATAATAAGAATATAATTTATTTCCTATTTTTAAAAAACTAGTTTATCAATTTCTATTTCTTATTTTAATTAATTATATATATCTCTTTGATTATCTAGATATTATTATATTATTAAGAATAAAATAGGAAAGTTAATATTTAAGAGAATAAAGTTCAAAGTTATTTATAAAACTTATTTAATAAAAGAAGGTTAGTAGTTAATAGATTAAAGTTTAAAACTATTTATAAAACTTGTTTAATAAGAGAAAGTCGATAGTTAATAGGCTAGAACTTAAAGTTATTTATAAAACTTGTTTAATAAAAGAAAGTTAGTAATTAAAAAGTTAGAGTTTAAAACTATTTATTAAACTAGTTTAATAAGTAGTAGTTAGTAGTTAAAAGTATAAAGCTATAAAATACTTATAGAATTAGTTTGATAAAAAACTCTATTTCTTCAATTTCAATTAATCAGTTTCAAATCTATTAGAGTATTTATAACTTTATTATCTAAAATACTAATATACTTTAGTAACTAATATTTATATATCTCAAATATCTATTATATTTTAAACTCTTAATAGTTCAAAAAAGCTTATTATAAAGATACTATTATATATATATTTGTATTACTATTATTAAACTACTATAGAGTTATAAAACAATTTATTTAACTTACTATAATAATAAAAAATATACTTTAATATCTATATTATACTTATTTATATCTTTGTAAGTTGAAGATATTATATCTCTTTTATATCTTCTTATAATTAATAGTAGTTTTATTAAATCTATAACCTTTTCTAAGATTATAAGACTTCTTTTTAATAGTAATTAGCCTTTTAAACTCGCGGTACTTATAAACTAAGTTGATAATCTAGTTGATATATAAGTTATAATAAATAGCCTTATATTAGAAATCGATAAAAATAACTTTATAATATTTATAAGTTGAGTTCTAATTGATTTAATAAGAGTTTAAGACTCTTAACTTAGTATAACGATAACTAATATATTCTTTAGTAATAGATTTAAAAGATTGTTAATATTTAAAAGATTGTTAATATTTGAAAGATCTAATAAAAGTTTAAAACTTTTAAATTAATATAATAACAACTAATATATTCCTTGATAGTAGACTTAAAAGATTGTTAGTATTTAAAAGATTGTTAATACTTAAGTTAGTTAATATCTTAGTTAATAAGCTTATTATAGATAATACTTTTTAGAACTAGATGTTTATAACTATTATAACAGATATAAATATAGTAAATAATATATTTTTACTTAACTTTGTAACTAAGATAATATATTTTATTTAAAAGTATAATAGATAATATTTAATTATCAAAGCTCTTAGTATTGTATATAAAAAAGGAATCGAAGTATTTTAAATTACTTCTTCTTTTAAATTTCTTTGAGATATTTAAAAGTATTTATTTTAATTGTTTATTAAATTATTGATAGCTTGAATTATTATTTGTTATTAAATACAAAGATAGTTATAATATTATACTATAATCTTTATATCTAAGCTACTACAAAGATATTCGCTTTCGCAATAACAAATATTATAATCGATCTAATTAATTATACTATTAACTGTTATTTCTATTATAATAATATTCACTTCTTATATTAATAGATAAATAAAAAAGAAACTTATATAAACAATTAGTAATTATAAGTAACTAGTAAATCTAGATTTCTATTTATTTTTATTATAATAATATTTACTTCTTATATTAACAAGTAAATAAAAAGGAAACTTATATAAGTAATTAGTAATTATAAGTAACTAGTGAATTTAAGTTTCTACTTATTTTTATTATAATAATATTCACTTCTTATATTAATAAGTAAATTAAAAGGAAATTTATATAAGCAACTAGTAATTATAAGTAACTAATAAATCTAAGTTTCTACTTATTTTTATTATAATAATATTCACTTCTTATATTAACAAATAAATTAAAAAGTAATTTATATAAATAATTGATAACTTTAGATAACTAGTTATTTCAATTCTATTATAATTTACTATCTATCAATTATTTTATCTTTTATAATAAATAGAAAGAAAAAAAAAAAAACTTTATATTTATAAAATAAATTCGAGTTTTACAAGAACTTAGTTAGATAGTTATATTATTCACTTTACTTTTTAATATTTATTATTTATATTTATATAACGAAAACTTTTCAAATAAATTTAATATTAATATTTATTTTCTTCTTTCTTCTTTTATTTCTAATTCTCTTTAAAACAACTTCGCACTACTCTCCCTCTTCCTCTTTACTAATTATTTATATCAACTTACTTAGAATCTTTATTTATTTATCTTCTATATATCTAATTTACTCTTATAAGTTTCTAATAAATCTTCTATTTATTTATCTTTAAAGATTATAGATATTATTTATTTGAAATTATATTTAGCTTTTTAAAGTTATTATAAGATAAAGAATATAAAATTAATATCTCTTAGTAGAAGCTTTATAAAAAATCGATATATATATAAACTATTCTAATTTTACTTTCCTGTTTTTTATAAAGAAAAGAAAAGTTTCTAAACTTATTTAATAAACTTTTAAATAACTAGCTACTAACTTTTAATATATATTTAGATTTCTTAAAATAGTAAGTAAAAGAAAGAAATTAAATTTATTTAAATTATCGTAATTATTATCTATCTTGAAAAAAGCTAAGATATATTTGTAATTTAATATTATATCTTTCTTTATTACTAAGAAGCCTTCTTTTTCTAATAAATCTATTATTAAGAACTCTCTTTAAATTAATAATATAAACTTAGCTTTAATAACAACTTAAGTTAAATTATCTATTATATCTATTAAAGATATTATTATTATTAAGAAAGTAAAGAAAAAAGCTATAAAAAAAAAAGTAAAAAAAGCTTATAAGATTATAAAAAAAGAATAGAAGATTATAAAGATGATTAAGAAGAAAGAGGCGAAGAAAGTAAAGAAAGTAATAAAGAAAGTAGTAAAAAAGAAGTATAAGATTATAAAAATATTATCTAAAAGAAAAGATAAAAACAAAGTTATAAATAATATTTCTAAAACCGATTCTTCTTTTTCAAAATCTAACTTCGATTTCGAATTAGACTTAAACTTTAATTCTAGTTTAGATATTTCTACTGATTCTTGTTTATTATAAATATTTACTTCAATAACTATTAGATATAAATAATATTAAGTGAATCTACTTATAAAATACTATAATAAAAATATATTAAAAAATTTAAAAACTACTAAGTTTAATCTTCAATAAACTAATTCCTCGAATAGTTTAGAATATATTTAATATATTATTATTAATATTAAATATAATATAAGTATATTTTCTAAGTATCTAAACTTCTATTATATAAAACAGTTTTATAAAGTACTTATATTTTTAAATATAGAATTCTCTTCTTATTAAACTTATTTAATTCTACTCTATTACTTTTTATTAAACTTATTTAATAAGTATCTTTTACTTTTACTAATTATTATTCTAACTATTAAAACTCTTATTAATAAGTTATTTAAAATCAAAACTAGTAACTTCGATATTTTTATTATAAAGAAAGATAGTAAATAAAGTTTTATAAATAAGAAATTCTTTATTTAATTATCTATTTAAACTAAAAGGACTAACAAGTTATTTAACCTTTTAGTTTTTCACTTTATAAATAACTTTAAACACTATTTTATTATAAATATTATTATCTAAATTAATTATATAGTTATAATACTATAGTTTTTTAAACAATTAGTACTTTTTAATCTTTCTTAATCAGAGTTTAAAAATACTAATATATATTTTCTTAAGTATAATTATAAAGACTAAAATTATATTTTTACTATTATTAAATTTATTTTATATAACAACTTAGATAGTTATTCTAATATTAGAAAACAAGCTAATAAAGAGAATATTTTAAATATATATTTACCTCTTTTTCTTATAAACGAAGATATTATAATTGCTTTTGATAATTATCTTAAGGTTAAAAATAATATCTCTAAATTGAGAAATTGTTAAGCGAAAGTTATTAATTAACTAGAAATTGCTGTTAAAGACTATCTTAACTTCAATAACCTTTTAGTTACTAAATAGTTAATAAAGAAAGTAATAATAAATTTAAAATTTATATAAAACTTATATTGATTAAAAGACAATTTATTAAAAAACTTGTTTTAATAAAATATTAGTAGGAGTATAAAAAAGGATTATATTAAATATTCTCTTCTATTTCTAAAGAATACTCTTTAATTTATAAAGAAGTTAAGATTATATATTAAAGTTTTATAGAACTTTAACGATATTAATAAAATATAATAATTTTAATTCTAAAATAAAACTAATATTACTATCAATAATCTATTCAAGATTATTTATATATAAGAGGCTAATAATACTTATAGCGAAACTAAAATAAAGCTTAAGATATAAATAGAGAAAGAAAAAATATAAGTATTTTAGAATTTGAAAATAACTATAAACTCTATCTTCAAACCTTTTCCAAGTTACAAAGCTTTATACTACTAAGCTAATATAGATCCTAGCAATCTAAAGATTTTTCTAAGTAATAATCTTTTTTATAAACCACATCAAATTATTAGTAATTATATTTCTCAACTTCTCTTCTTATTAAACAAGTTTGATATAAAGCTATTCGAGTTATTTTATTTTTATCTAATATATTACTTAGCTTTATATTCAATTATATTATTTAAGAATTTATTTATTTATAATTTTATTATAAGCCTTGAATATAATACTAGAAAAATATTAACTATATTTAGTATATTAAAATTAATAAATAATACTTAGTTTAAATCAATTAAATCTTAAATTTATAAAACTACTTTTATTATTTATTTAAATATTTCTATTGAAGTTTAATAAGTAGATATTGAAAAGTTCTTTCTTAGTATATTTACTATTTATTAGTTTTATAAGACTTTTATTATTATCAATAATTTTATAAAACTTAGAATATTAGTTATACTAAATACTATAAACAGACTTTATAAAATCTTAGATAAGTTAAATCTACAAAATCTAAAAGTAAATTATCTAATTACTTCTTCTTCTTATTACCTTGTTAATATAATTGAAATTTATTTTCTTAGCTTTTACTTATCTTTATCGAATATATTCAACTACTTTGATTATAGAATATATTTGATAAGCTATTAAAATTCTATTCTACTCTTTTTATTCTTTCTTTTATCTTATTAATAATATTTCTAAATAAATTAAATTAATAGTGATTTTATTCTTATACTTTACTTAGTATAACTATACTTTAGTTATTATTATTATAAACAAGATAATTATAATAATAAAATTAATAAAAGACGAAGTAAATATTTTAGAAGTCGAATTAGAATCTAAGTTGAAATCAGATAACTTTAACTCGGATTATCGCTATTATAGATATAAGTAAAAAAAGATTATATTAAAACTAATATAGAAATCTTTCAAAATCTATATTAATCTTATCTAATATAGATTTATATAGATTATTATAAATAAAATATATATTCTCTACAATCTACAAATACTTTTAATAAAGTTAATCTTCTAAACTACTAAAGAAAATATTTATTTTCTAATTATAACTTCTTTTCTAAACTATTTTTAGAATCTTTATAACTACCTCTCTCAACTTTTTAAAAAGAAATAAGTTTTTAATAATAACTATCTTGTTAATTAAATATATTAAAAAGATTTTAATCTTTTTAATTTCAATTATTATAAAAGTAAGAAAGAAAAGAATAGTTAATTGATAAATTTAGAATATATCAATCTTATAGTTAGTAAAAACTCTTTTACTAATATCTATAATAATAGCTACAAACTTTTCCTTCTTAATTTTAAAAGATATATAAGAACTAGTTGTATAAAAGGAAACTAGATTATAAGAATATATATTTTTATTATACTATTGATCTTAAAGATAATTCTTCTATATATTAACTATAAAACACTGATTAATCTTAAAGATAACTTACAATTAAAGTATATAAATAAATCGATTCTACTATATAATATCTATATTATTCAATTTAAGATAAACAACTAAGAAAAGATAATATATAATAATTATATAATTAGTATAGTAAGTAAATTAGATAGTAATCTATCAATATTTATTCTTAAAACTATTAAAACTAATATTAAGATTAAAAACTTTATAAAAAGTAATAATAACTTTATATAAAATAATAAGGTTTTCTATTACTTTAAATATATTATATATAATCCTCAACTTAGTTGTTTAACTAAACTTAATTAAGTTTATATAATAAAAAAACAAAAAAAAGTTATTACTAAATATTATTGTAATTAGTAGGTAAATATTAATAATAATAATAGTTTATTCTTTTTCTTCTTTTAAACTCGCGAAAATAAAGAGTATAGAATTCCGTTTAACTAATTGAATATAGTATAATATATTATTATAATATCTATTAAATCTCGCTAAGGATTGAACTTAATTATATAAAATATTTATAAAAATAAAAAAACTATCTTGATTTTTAAATATCCTATAACTTTGTAATATATAACTAGTTCTTTTTACTCTTTCTTATAAAACAAGTTTGATAAATCTTTTTTAATTTATTTATTTCTATTAATTATTTCTTCTTGAACTTATTTTATAAGTTTAGTATATTATAATTTTAACTAATCTCTTTATATAATTTAGATATTTCAAAGTATAACTTACTAATCTTGAAATCAAGTATATTTCTATTAAATCTAATAATAACTAGAAGGATTATATAAAGATAATTACCGACTTCAATAATTTAATATTATTTATAATAGTTTTTCTTACAATAACTACTTTAAAATCTATTTCGCTTAACTTCTAATTATCTTTGTTATATATTATAATAATAGAAATACTAATCTTATTTTATATCTTTATCTAGATTATAAGTTATATTGTTAAAATCAATCAACTTTATTATTAGTATATATATCTTCTTTAAATTAACTACTTATTTAATCAATTTAGCTTTTATTAAATTTATAAAAAGATTATCCTTAGTATTACTAATAAAGAATTTACATCGAAATCAGCTAATCTAATCTTTATTATAAAAAAGCTAATTAAATTATTTCTTAATATAAGTAAATTATATAAACTATATTACTTCTTTTAAATAAAACTTCCTTTTATATTAAAGAATTATTATATAACTGAATTTAATAATAAATAATATTTTATAAAGAATAAAATCTTATTATTTACAAATAATAAATTAAATACTTTGATTAAAGCAACTAAGAAAACTAAGAAACTAAGTTATATTTTATATTTTGAATATTTCAAAGTGTAGAATATTATAAAAAGTAAATCTTCTATTTAATACTTTAAAATACTAGTTACTAATTATTTTATTTAGATAATATAGATATTATAATAATAGCTTCTTAAGTCCGAACTACACTATATATATTTTTAGCTAAATCTATTAAAGATTCTTTATTAGTTCTAATTAATAGTTTACCAACTGATTTAATATATAATAAGTTAGAGGATTTCTTTAATATCTTTATTTAACTTAAATTATAACTATCTATATAAGTTCTTTAATTAAAAGATTATATTAACTATATTATTAAAAGTCTTATTTAAACTAATAAAATTTATTAATAACTTCGTATATTAAATATACTTTATAAAAGTTGTAAGATAATAAATAATAAGATTAAAAGTAAAATCACAAAGATTTATTAAATATTATATAAAAAGTTATTTAATAATAATTAGATTAAAAGTAAAAATAAAAAAGAATTTAATATATATATTAGTATCTATCTTAAAGCTATCGAAATCTTTCTTAAAGAAAAAGATTTAAAGAAGAAAGATATTTATAATATTAAATAGTTCCTTAATCTTCCTAATTCTAATAACAATATAATTTAGAAAGTAGAAAGTATAAAAGCAACTTAGTTAAATATTAATAACTCTAATTTAGAATTATTATCTCCGCTAAATATTTATTCTGATATTAATAATAGAAATAATATTAATAAGAAAGATAATATTAATAAAGAAAAAGAGAATAACAATATAAACTTTGATAGCAAGAACGAATTAAAAGATAAGAATAAAGATAAGATTAAAGAATAATATAATAAATATAAAGAAATATATCTAATATTTAGTAATAGAATAAATAATAATAAAATAATTAAAAGTTAAGAAAAAATATTTATTTTCTAAATTTAGATGTTTAAATTATAAAATATTTTTATAATATATATTAATATTTCATTGTAATAATTTAAAGAACTTACTAGATATTCAATTTAGATTTATATAGTTTAACCTTTTAAAATAAATTCTTTAGTTATTAAATAAGAATTATAGATATTGTTTTTTTAAAAATAATATTTTATTTATTTTTCAAGTTTAAAATATTAATTCTAATAATAAAATTATAATATACAACTCTTTAAAACTTTAAATAAAAGTTTATTAAACTTATTCAATATAGAACTTTAGATATTAACTTATTGAATTTATTCAATAAAGAATTTAAAGTATTAGATTATCAAACTTATTTAATATAGAATTTTATATATTAACTTATCAAACTTATTTAATAAAGAATTCTAAGTATTAGATAATTAAATTTATTTAATAAGAAAGTTGAAATATTAAATAATCGAATTTATTTAATAAATAATTCTAAGTATAAAGTTATCGAACTTATTTAATAAAAAGCTTTAGATATTAATTTATTGAATTTATTTAATAAAGAAGTTGAAATATTAAATTATCGAATTTTTTTAATATATAACTTTAAGTATAAAGTTATCAAATTTATTTAATAAAGAGCTTTAAATATTAAGTTATTAAATTTGTTTAATAAAGAACTTTAGATATTAATTTATTGAATTTATTTAATAAAGAACTTTAAATATTAGATTATCAAATTTATTTAATATAAAATTCTAGATATTAGTTTATCGAACTTGTTTAATAAAGAACTTTAAATATTAACTTATTAAATTTATTTAATAAAGAACTTTAAATATTAGATTATCAAATTTATTTAATATAGAATTCTAGATATTAGTTTGTTAAACTTATTCAATAAAGAACTTTAAGTATTAGATGATTGAATTTATTTAATAAGGAAGTTGAAATATTAAATAATCGAATTTGTTTAATAAATAACTCTAAGTATAAAGTTATCGAACTTGTTTAATAAAGAGTTTTAGATATTAGAGAATTATAATATAATTAAAAGTAACTTACTTTTAATAGATAATACTTTGCTAACTCTCTAAAAGCTATTATTATAAAAGCAAACTATTTATTTATTATTATAAACTATATTATAAACTATATTATAAACTATATTATAAGTTATATTATTTGCTATACTATTTACTATACTAATTACTATATTAGTTACTATACTATAAACTATATTATAAACTATATTATAAACTATATTATAAATTATATTATAAGTTATATTAGTTACTATACTATTTACTATATTATAAACTATATTATAAATTATACTATTTACTATAATATTTATTATACTATAGACTATAATATTCACTATATTATTTACTATATTATTTGTTATACTATTTGCTATATTAGTTACTATACTAGTTACTATACTAATTACTATATTATAAGCTATATTATAAGTTATACTATTTACTATAATATTTATTATACTATAGACTATAATATTCGCTATATTATTTACTATATTATTCGCTATACTATTAACTATATTATTTGCTATACTATTTACTATAACCTCAAGTATTAATAATTTTAATAAAGTTAATATTTAAATCTTTATACTTACTTCACTACTTAGTAGTAAAAAAAAAGATCAGATATTTAAGATTGTAAAACACTTTTCAACTAATTAGAAGTAGTAGTTTATATAAATAAAATAAGAAGTAACTTTCACTTTAAAAGTTATATATATTTAAAAGAATATAAAAAGTAGTAAATTATTAATTAAACTTATTATTTGTAACTTTCTTTAACTTATCTAATAATATATAAAAGCTTTTATTAATATATACTTAAGTTACTAAATTTTATTGTTAAAATAATAATCTCTCTATTTCGAAATTCAAGTTGATTTAACCTCTATATATATATTAGATATACTTTCAGATTATTCTAAAATTCGAATAATATTGTAAGAAGATAAATAAGAATAAAATATTTAATGAAAATAATAGATATTTAAATATAATAGACTTAGAAAGTATAAGAAATTAAATCTAATAAAAAAAAAACTATATTTAAAATTCTTAAAAAGTAAAGCTATATATATTAAACTATTAAATAAGTTTATTTATTTTATATCTTATATACCTCGATTTACAAGCTAATATTATATTTAATACTTAAAAGAGCTTTAAAGAATTTATAATTAAATATTGTTTTAATATCTATATTAGTGTAGATCTTACTATACTTTTATTATATATTAAGTATTTATTACTATTTATAATAATCTTCTAGATATACTTATATAGTTATTATATAATCACTTTATTTGAAAGAATAACTATGAAAATAAGTAATCTAATTAATTATTTTACTATTTAAAAAAAACTACTTAGTATTATTAAGAACAAAAATATATATAAGATATATTATTAAATAAAGAGTATATAAGTTAATATTAAAAGATTAAGTAGAAAATACAACTACAACTAAAAGTAAGTATAGAAATAAAGATTATTAAATAATTATATATAGATAAATAAACTATTAATAATAGAATTTCTTTAAGTATTTAATTTAAGTATAAGGATAAATATAATAATATTAAAAGATATATAAATATACTTTCTTGCAGTTTTAAATTATCTTTAATATATATTTAGTATAAAGAATAAGATATTTAAAGATAATAATATATCTTATATAATATTTACTTATTTATTATTATAAGCTTGAAACTAATAATATATATATAATAAAATAGATATAATTATATAGATTAGTAATATAAATCAATATAATAATATTATAGTTAGTATCGACGCAATTAAATATATAAAAATAAACTATAACGATTTTAATATTAAGGATATATTAGTAACTAAATTAAATCTTATTAGATTTATAGTATTTTTATTAACTATATTATTTAAAGCTAAATTTAGAAAAAGCGCTAGTAATATAGTATAGTTAGATAAAAACTTGATAACTAGTTATAACTTATATAGTTACTTTATATATATATTAAATAAGAATATCGAGAAGTATTTAAAGCTATTTACTTTCAAGCTACTTGAAGAAATTTCAATTATTATAGAAGAATATATTAAAGAACTTTTTAAAAAGTATATTTAGTATATTCTCGCTAAAGAGTTCTTTAAGCTAGTTTATAGTAAAGTAGTAATAAAGACTATTAAAGCCGAATACTATTTATATTTTATAAAATCTAATTTTATTGAATTTATAGAATATTTAAAGGTTTTGAAGGATTTTAAAAAGAAACTTGATTATATTTATATAAATAATAGATTAAAATTAGATATTAAACTTCTTTAATCTTTTATATATATTTAGAATATTATAAGAATTATCTATATAGTTAATCTCGCTTTATTAGTATTTAATATAAATTGACTAGCTAGATCTAATAGAATTTATATTAATAGATAGTTAGATAGTTTTAAAAAGAAAAACAATATATTAATCTTTATAATTATTAAAATATAGAAAAACAAGGAAACTTAGAAATTCCTTTAAAATAATTATTTCTTTATTCTCTAATAAGGAAAAGTAAATATTCAAATTATAGAAGTTGTTTTAAATAAAATATAGAAAGCTAAAGAAAAGATTTTCTTAATATTAGAAAATTATAATCCTACAATTATATAAGTATTCTTTTATAAAAAAGAAGAATATAATAGTAAACTAATACTAATATTAGTTATAACTAACTTGAAGATCTTTATTATAAGATATAGTATTAAGTAAATTAATAGGAAATTTATTAATATAAATATAGTTTATATAATATTTTCGAAATTTAAGATATTGAAAATAAGAATATATAGAAGAAACTTAAGAAAATAAATAGAGAGATCTATAAAAAAATATAAAGTTATATTAATATATAGTAATTATAAAGTTTGATATAGAGATTATAATATTTACAATAACTTATTATAAAGCTAATTTACTTCTTTAAACTATTAGAAATAATTAAATTCTACTTACAAATATACTTTTATTAAGATAGTAAGCGATTTATCTACTTATTTATTTATCTAACTTATAGAAATTCTACTTTCTTTTCTTTCTTCTCTTTATTATATCTAATATTTAACTAGTATTATATAGAAAGGATATTAGACTAGTTTTTATTGAATAAATTCGAAAGTATTTTCTATACTAGTTTAATAAGAATATAATATAATATACTAAAACTTATAAATAGAAGATTAAAGAATTTTATAATACTCTCTCTCTCTTATTCTTTTCTATATATAGCGACTTTGTATAGTATTATTGAAAGTTTGTATATATAAATATAAATCTAAAATACTTCTATAAGTACTTGAAGATACTAAAATATATTATTTATTACAAATAAATATAATAAACCTTTAATAAATAACTACTCCACTTTACTTACTTACTATATAGCTTGATAAAAAGACTATAATATTTATAATAGCTTATTATAAAGCTAACTCACTTCCTTAAATTATTAAAAGTAATAGAGTTCTATTTATATATCTACTTTTATTAATATAGAGATATAGTTACTTATCTTAGTAACTTTCGAAATTTCTTTTCTTTTTTTTTTTCCTTTTCACTCTCTTTACTTACTTCTTTTTCTTCCTTTCTCTCTCTTTTAAAATTGTAAATAACTAGCAGCTTTAGTTGTATAAATAATAGTTTTAAGAAGTTATAATAGTAATATCTACTTATAAACTTAAAAGTATCTATAAAGTATTTTATAACTAAATAAGAAACTTTACTTTTTCTTTTTAATTAACAAAGATAAAAGCTTTAAACTATAGTGAAGACCTAACTTACTATATATATAGAATACTTTCTAAGTAGATATTCTATATTTAATTAGCTTAGTATATCTCTATACTTTTCAAAAGATACTAAGATAATAAGCTTAATCTAATATCTAATAGATGAAAATAATATTTTTTTCTCTCTTTCTCTCTCTCTCTTTTATATTATTTTATTGAAATTCTAATTAAATCTAATTAAAAAGTTATTATTAATAAAGTTAACTATTCTTTATTTAATTATAAAATTAATTTTATTTATTTAAATTTATTAAAATTAACTAATCTTATTTTTATTAAATAAAATAAAAGATATAAAATATTTAA